>MU225926.1:3084695-3103365 GCA_018584345.1 Thuja plicata
TAATCTCCCTTTTAATTAAATAAAATTCATCTTATTTAATTAAATTAAATTCCTCCCATTTAATTAAATAAAATTCTTCTAATTTATTTAATTAAAAGAAAACCCTTCTTTTAATTAAATAAATAAATATCCCCCACTTAAAACACTTTATTTGATGAAAAAGGAAATAAATTAAATAAAAATCCCTTTTTCTTCACATCTTCCTAAGTGGTGGGCTTTTTGCCTCTTAATCATAGCCTTTGATTTTTGCCTCTTAATCTCAACTGTTCACTTTCCTATAAAAGGAGACCTCTCCTTCTCATTTTTATAATAGAGAATTTTTAGGTATTGTTATGCTGCAGGTTTGGAGAGCAATTTTGGAGGAGGATTTGAGCACTCAAGCTTGGATATTGCAACTTCTCTCTTCTTGTCTTCTTCTTCTTGCATCCATGGCTATTCATGTAGATTAGATTCATATTTCCTTTCATAGACTAATCTTGCATTTGTATTTCCTTTCGTAGAATAATCATGCATTGTTATCATTTAGATTAATTTCCTTTTATGTATTGTTATCATATAGAATAGATTTCATTTTCATGCATTGAATCTCTCATTTCATGGGTACTTGCATGGGCACAACTAGGTCAATCTGAGGGCCTCCATCACATACCTTTTCACTCCATGACTAGGGAGCTATGAGTCGATATTTGAGGCCTCGTTCTTGAGCAACCTTGGATGGAATGACCCATAGAAGTGTGTCAACATTTTAGCACACATTTTTGGCGCCCACCGTGGGGCACAAGATTCATTTTCTGTCACATAGCTATTTTTCATAATTTATTTTTGGATTTCTGTATTTTCTATCTTTTCTGTACTTGTTTTTTTTTCTGCAGGGAAATCTCGCGCGAGATTTTGCTGGTCTGCAGGCGAGATTTTGCTGGGTTCTGTGTTTTCTCGTGTGGCACTGTGTGAATCCTCGCGCAGCACTGTGCGAATCTTCGCGCAAGATTTGGCACCAGACTGTGATCTGAACTGGTTTTCTATTTTCTATATTTTTCTGTTGTCTGTGCACTTCTTCGCGCGGGCTTCTGCATTTCTTCGCGCAGCACTGTGCGAATCTTCGCGCGGCACTGTGCGAATCTTCACGCGAGATTCCACACCAGAGAGTTGTTTTTCATTGATACATTTATATATCTCTATTTTTTGTGCTAACCACTAATGTTTACTGTTTCAGGTGGTTTGTGATTTGTTGTTTTTGTTGTTGCTGATTTGGACTTTCTTGGATAAACAACAAAACGATTCGTGTTGCATTGGATTTGAGGTATTTTGTTGATCTCTATAACATTTGGATTTTGGAAATAAAATGAACATCTCATGTGTTTAGCTTGAGTGTTTATTTCTTTCATAGATCACATTTCCAATTGGTGCTCTAAGAATGGACCTAGATTTTATTTCTTGCATATATATTTCACATAGTAATTAGGCCCTATGAACACTATTTGTGGTGATCTTGAGAGAGTGGGCTTCATTCACTTGTCTTACATGCAAATCTCTTCTTGACGATAGATCCCCTTGTAGGTAGGGAAGGATTTTTTATTACTTCAAACTTGGTTTAGTCTTCAACTTTGATTGGTACTTTCTCTCTTGAGATTGGTGGTCATTGTTGTTGATTTACCTTGGGTGAGGTGATTTCAAATTAGTGGGTCAATTAATCTTGTTTGCTATGTTTTGGTGAGGTGAAGAGGCTAGAGGATTATGCTCTTTTCCCTTTTGGGAGAATCAGAAACTTGGAACCCTTGAATCCAAACCAAGTCCCCATGTGGTCCATATTGTGAGTATTCCTTGCTAGAGAGGGTTAACCGTAGTGGACATTCCCTTTATTGGGTAAACCATGTGGACGGAACCTCAAGCGGTAATAGCCATTTTTGCCATGGTAGAAAAAACCACTATATAAATGTCCTTGTGGAAGAAATCTCCACGGGTGTAGTTTCTTGTGGGTTGTCAAATCTCCTCAGCAGCTCCTGATTGATTAAATTCTCAGACTGTGTCAAAACCTCGATGCACTGGGATTGGATTTTACCCACTTGAGATTGCAAAAGTTGCAGAGTCAAGCCATTACTAAGAACCATAGTGAAACAAACTTTTTATTCTCTAGGACTATGTGCATGATTGGAAAACATTTTGAGAACATACACAAGTAGCATTCTTATGGAGTAGAAATACTCTGACACTATCCATCTTCATGTGAAAGGTTGCTTTGTCCCTTGCTCATTGTTTGAAGACATTGATTGCTTGAACTCCCTGATTGTTGTATTGTGTGTCTGATTCATGTTAAAATCTGTTAATGCATCTATTTGGTTATTTAAAACAATCAAAAACTGAGTTTTGTGTCCTTTTCTCGCGTGAGAAAACTATTTCTTCACGTCGTTCATTGTGTTTCCTCGCGCGGCTATCTGAGAATCCTCGTGCGATATTTTGCAAAACTTGTTGTTAGTTTTTTGTTATCCTGTCACACCAGTCTGAGTTTTCTCATGCGGCTCTATGCATTTTGTCGCATGATCCTGCAAATCCTTGCATGAGAAAGCGTTTTGTCACGCGAAACTGTCTGCCAGTGAGCTGTTTGCTGTCAACCGTTTAACTTGTTGTCCTGTCATTTTTGGTTTTCTAGGTTGATTCGGGTCAAATTGGATTACTTACCCCATTGTTAGAAGCTTGTTTATGCTTAGTATTCTTGTGTTTTGACCTCTTGAATTAGCAATCTTTGATTTCACAAGTGACCTTGCTCAAAAGCTTGGTGAGCTAGGAACCGTCCTTGTTGAACAGATAAACCTTTAGATTCTTTGATAACACACTTGGAGAGTTTTGGTAGTCTCTTGTCCATCCACTTTCATGCAAATTCAATCTCAATCAATATAATTTGGGTAAGACCATCCTCCTGATCCATATGTGCTAGGGTATTCACCCGAATTTATTGGGCATCTCAGTGGCAGTGTTGGCTTGCGCCTCTTACAATTTTCTATCTTATCACTTTTTTTTGGACAAGTTAGTGCCTTTTCTATCCTAGTTTGGTACCGACATTTCTTAGGGTAATCATATCAGCTAGTACCTTTTCTTTCATACCAGTTACAACAAGATATCAAGTAAATTAAGGGAAACAAACTCAAGTGGTTTTTAATCAATTACCCTTAGTTCAAACTCACCAAAGACATAAGGGAAAAGAACCCATATTTGATCAATCACCTAGGAATACTTTGGAAGTGTGGTTTGATTCCAAGAGTCATCTTAGTGAGTTGGGTATCCCCTTAGAATCTTCTCACTCTTTTATGGATATGAGCTACACAATGCCTCGGAGAGAGAAGGAAGCCATGGATAAATGTTATGATGATATGTTTGCAAAGAGTAGAGATGTTATTTCATTTAGTGGTTCCTCTCATGGTAGTAGACCGGCCCACCCCTTATTTCAACAAGATATCTAGATGCACACCAAAGGGCTGAGAGAGAGAGAGGTAAGAGACATGCTTATTAAGATAACCAATCACAACATGAAAGTGAAGAGGATGAATGTTATGATACTCATGTCAATACAACTTATACCAACAACTTGTTTCAAAATTCAAGAGCAAGCTCACCTACCAATTACACGAGTGACAGACTCAAGAGGATTGAGCGTGGAAAGAAAGAATTTCAAGATGAACAAGCTCATAAGGAAGAAAAAATTAGACGCCTAGAGATGGAGAAACAAACTTTGATGGAAATGGAAAGGAAAGCCTTTCAAGTAGAGAGAGATAGGCTCTTGGCTCGACAACTCAATGATCCATTCAATAATATGCATGTTAGTGGTGGAAACAGTTCTCCTCCATCCACTCCTCCTAGGACTCCATGAAGTAGGAGACATTGAAGATCGCCATCACAATCTCCTAGCCCTAGAGGAAGAAGAGTTTCAAGACATGATCATTATAGGAGACAGATTCCTCCTAGGAACTCAAGGCCACCTTCCCAACATGCTCATTATGGTTCACAATATGGAGGTAGTACTTCAAGCTTTGATCACACCTCCCAAGATTTCATGAAAATGCAACAAGAGCCACTTTTTCAACAATATATGGAGCAAAACAAGGATAAGTTCCTAGAGAGTCTAATCAACAAGGGTGCTAGGGTCCCTTACAACTTTGATGTGGATAAAAAGATTAAGAAGAAAGGTCCATCCCAAGAGGAGAAGCTCAATGAAATGCAAAGAATAATGGACAAGATGTTTGCACCTAAGAATTCTTTCTCATTAGACTCAATTTGTCCTAATCCTTTTGATAAGAGTATTGACATGAAAGAATTTCCTAGAAAGGTTGAAATTCCTCAATATGACAAATATGATGGGAGTGGAGATCCACATGATCATGTGCACTAGTTTTATACCACAAGTTTTGAGTTCCATCAAGATGACTCTTATCTCATGAGGTTATTCCCACGAAGTCTTAAGGGACAAGCAATGGAATGGTTTACTAAGATATCTCCCCCTGTTAAGACCTTCAAAGAGCTTGTTCACAGATTTGTTCAACACTTTGCATATAATGTTTCAAGATCTATCACCTTGTTGGACTTATGTAGCTTAAAGCAGAATCAAGGAGAATCCTTTGTTACCTTCTTGCAAATGTGGAGACAAAAATGCTCTTGCTATTCTAGAACTATTCCTGAAAATGAAAGGATTGACATTCTTGTTAGTAATTTGGTCCCCAAAATGCGGTATGAAGTTAAGAAAATGGTTTTTGATTCATTTGACACCATGGTTGAGACTGCATGTAGAATCGAGGATGTTTTAAAAGAACAAGGAATTTTGCCTAAACATGGAAATAACAACAATGGTCAAAACAACAACAACTCTAACAAGGATAAAGGGAAGAACCAATATTGGAATAGGAACAAACAAGTGGTTAATGATGGAGTTGTGGATTCCTCCCAACCTAAAGATCAACTTGTGCTCCACTTATCTAGTACTTTCCAAGCTACGAAGCTCAATACATCCAATCGACAAGAAAGTAAGCCAAGCTACCAAGGTAAGCCTAAGAGTGAAAAACGTCAATTTGCAAAACTTGGTGAGGCATATGAGAAAATTTTAAAGAAACTTATTGATAACAATCTGGCACATCCTCAAGATGCTACACATTTTCATATACCTGAAGTTAAACCACATTGGTGGAAGGAGAAATCCTATTGCATATTTCATAATGGTATTGGACATGACGTTGAACACTGCTGGAAACTCAAGCATATCATTCAAGATCTCATTGAGAATGGTCAACTTACAATAGATGGATTGAACATCAATGTCGATCATAAGGCATTCAAGGAACCTTTGCCCAAATATGAAAAGGGGGAGACCTCTAAAGTTAAGAATGACAAAGCCGAGATCAATTATACTTACACAGATGGAGAGAATATTATCAATATGCTTGAATTTGTGGAAGAAAATGTTAACATGATGAGTGGCAGAGATCCTTATGTTTATGATCTAGATGAATACTCTCCTCCTATTTTTGATAAAAAACTTGTTGTGGTGCTAAGGGGTCCCAACTCTAGAAGGTCATCTAAATCCCTTAATGTTGTTACCCAAAGTCAAGGTCCTATTGTCATTAGAGGACCCAATTCAAGTCAATCCAGTAAACCTAAGCAAATGACATCCAAGCCTGTCACCTTAAAACTAGCTGTCAATCCTAAATCAAACTACAATCTTGTTGATCAGTTACAAAGAATCCCCGCTCATATTTTGATCTTTGAGCTCTTAGAGTTGTCCCCAAGACATAAGCAAATCCTTGAGGATGCTTTGCGCATGGAAAATGTCCCCAACAACTTAGATATTGATCAATTCCATAATATGGTTAATCACATTGCTACCCCTCATTATCTTACATTTTCAAAAGATGATGATAAAGCTTTGAGCCATCCACACAATCTTGCCCTTCACATTGAGGTCATGATCCATCGCACCCGTGTCAGGCGCGTGTTGATAGATGGGGGTGTTGGGCTTCATATTTATTCTTTTAGTCTTTTGAAAGAATTTGGTTATTCTGAAGAGGTTATAGATACCAGAAAAAAGATTACTATCAAAGCCTATGATGAGGCAGAAAGAAGTTCTAAGGGGATGGTCCTCCTTCCTGTTAGGATTGGCACTGTTCAAAAGGATATTTTATTTCAAATAGTTGATGCTGGACCCCTTGTGTATAATATCTTACTTGGTAGACCATGGATTCATGATATGCAAGCAGTGTCATCTACCTATCATCAATGTGTTAAGTTCCCCTACAATGGAATAGAGATTTGTATACCTAGGGATAACACTTTATCCGTTAATTTGATTTCAGCAGGGGCTCATGTTCCCCTCAATAGAGAAGCAGAAGATTTTGATGCAACCTTAGCTGAATGCAAAGACAAGCTTAAGTCAGTAGACCTTGGTATGGGGAAGTATCAACTCAACTCCCTCACAACATTACCAGTTTCACCTAGGTCTTATGGCAAACCTTCAAAAGAAAAGAAACCTTCCTCTTCAGCTATGACTTTATTTGGAAAATTTGTAGAATCATCAGTGCCTATTCAAGATGAGAAAGAGGAAACATTTGTTAGAGAATGGATCTATAGAGAATAAAAATATATGCAAAATGAGAACTTCTCTCCCTCTCCTAAAGCTTATGGAAGAGGGTATACCTTTGTCAAAAAGATGGGCTATCCTGGATCTGGCCCTCTTAATCACAATTTGGATGCTAGCTCTGAACCTCTTGATCATGCTCAATTTGGAAGCAAGTCTAAGAAGCCAGTTGGCCTAGGAATTGAAATACAACAAGCGTACTAATCCTCTCTTTGAAAAGTTGGATAGTGACGATGAACCAGAGTATGTACCTAATTTGACAAATCAACAAGATATGTGTGAAGATTTGGTCCCTTCCACTAATCTCCTTTGGGGAGATTCAGATATTTCACTCACCCATGCATCAGTTGCAAATTTAGAACAGGAATCAGATATAGAAGATCCTTTGAGAGAGCGTCAACGAAAGAATCTTGTTCATTTAATGGAAAGAGAAAGTGCTACTTTTGATAAAACTGGACCTTCTACATCACGATGTCCCAAACCTTCATGGTGTAAGCATCCTATTCGCAGTTCAAATACAAGTTCTAATGAGTATGAATGGGACTCTTTTTTGGAGCCCTCCACAGTTGATAGAGATATTGATGTTATTCACACTTTTATTTCTCAACACGAGGTAGCCAATGAGTCATTTGTAGGATTAGAGGTTTTGAACCTACATGTTGCCTTAGTGGACGATTCTTCACTTGTTAGGATGAATCCTGATTTGGGTAGCTTAGAGGGATACTTGATAGACTCTAACTCTACAGTCACTAGCGATAATATCATTCACATTTATAACCTTGAACCAATCATTGACTTGCCTCTTGTTCATCCTGACCTCATTGATTGTTCCCAACGCTATCAAGAACCTGAGCTTTTAACATTCCAAAATGATTATGAGATAGCTTGTTATCTAAATGTCATTGAACCCGTAGTCTCTTCCACTAGTGAACCGACTACTAGTATGATAGAGCCAGACATCAAGTACCTTAGTCACGAGATAAAAAGAAAAGAAAATCAAAAGAATAGGAGTTCTGATGGCGAAAACCACTGTGTGGCGGTGTCAGAACCAAAAAAAGTAAAAGTAAATGACATATCCAAGGGTGAAAACCTCTCTGAGGCGCCTAAGGATGAGGTACTTGATCGTCTCCCTAGCTATTTTCAAATCAGTCTTCAGTGCTTATTGAACCAACACAAGCAGTCAATTTGGGTACAGTTGAGGCTCCACAAATAGTACACTTGGTTGAATCCTTGTCACCAACAGAAAAAGAAGCCTACACTAAGTTCTTACAGAAAAAGAAGATCAATTTTGCATGGACTTATTCAGATATGCCAGGGTTGGACATTAATCTTATCATGCATCACTTATCTATAGCTCCAAATGTCAAACCAATTAAACAAAAATTGAGGAAGATGCATCCTCACATAACTCTTCTAGTCAAAGTAGAATTAGAAAAACTCCTTGGGGAAAAATTTATAAGAGCTATTGCCTATGCTGAATGGATATCAAACATTGTACCAGTTTCCAAACATGATAAATCCATTTGAGTTTGCACAGATTTTAGAGATCTCAATAGAGCATGCCCAAAGGATGACTTTCCACTCCCCAATATAGACATGATAGTGGATATGACTGCGGGTTATGAGATTTATTCTTTGATGGATGGTTTTTCTGGGTATAATCAAATTAAGGCAGCTCCTAAAGATCAAGAAAAGACTGCATTCACTTGTGCATGGGGTGCCTATTGTTGGAACATTATGCCCTTTGGATTAAAAAATTCTGGAGCTACCTATCAACGAGCTATGACAACTATTTTTCATGACATGATGCATAAAAACATGGAAGATTATGTGGATGATACCCTGGCCAAGTCTAAACAAAGGGATACACACTTAGATTATTTGGAAGTCATTCTAGATCGCATGGAACAATTTCAACTAAGGTTAAATCGTAAAAAGTGTGCATTTGGAGTCACCTCTGGAAAACCACTTGGATTCATCATGCCCAAAGGATGACTTTCCACTCCTTGATATAGACATGATAGTGGATATGACTGCGGGTTATGAGATTTATTCTTTGATGGATGATTTTTCTGGGTACAATCAAATTAAGATAGCTCTTGAAGATCAGGAAAAGACTGCATTCACTTGTGCATGGGGTACCTATTGTTGGAACGTTATGCCCTTTGGATTAAAAAATGTTGGAGCTACCTATCAACGACCTATGACAACTATTTTTCATGAAATGATGCATAAAAATATGGAAGATTATGTGGATGATACCCTGACCAAGTCTAAACAAAGGGATACACACTTAGATGATTTGGAAGTCATTCTAGATCGCATGGAACAATTTCAGCTAAGGTTAAATCCTAAAAAGTGTGCATTTGGAGTCACCTCTGGAAAACTACTTGGACCCTAAAAAATTTCAAGCAATCATAGATATGTCACCTCCTAAAAGCATTAGTCAAGTGAGGAGTCTTCAGGGACATCTTCAATCTATAAGGAGATTTATTTCACAACTGGCAGATAGAGCTCAACCCTTCAACAAGAACTTACACAAAGGATTGAAATGTGTTTGGAATGAGGATTGTCAAAAGAGCATAGATCAAATCAAGAAGTACTTGGCAAATCCTCCCATTTTAATGCCTCCTATCCCAAGGAAACCACTTATTCTATACATTTTAACGACAGACTCTTCATTAGGGGCATTACTGGCTCAACTTGATGAAAATGGGAAAGAAAGAGCAATATAATACATCAGCCATATTCGTGTTTCATATGAGGTTAATTACACTAGCATTAAGAAAGCTTGCCTTGTTGTTGTGTTTGCTTCCCAAAAGTTGCGACATTACATGCTTGCGCACACTATACACCTCATAGAAAAAATAGATCCACTCAAATACTTGCTAAGTAAGGTTGCCCTCACAGGTATACTTGCTAAATGGATGAAGATACTTTCAGAGTTTGACATAGAGTACATTGAGTGTCAAGCAATCAAAGGACAAGCCATAGAAAATCAATTGGCTGATTTCCCATTACAAGATAATGCACCTATTCAAGTTGATTTCCCAAATGAGCACCTCATGTATATGACTGAAAGAACATGGAGGATGTTCTTTTATGGATCTTTTATGCAAAATGGTTCAGGAGCTCGTGTGTTGTTTGTTTCTCCTCATGGGTACACGATTCCTAAGTCTTACAAATTATTGTTCCCATGTACAAACAACATTGCTGAGTATGAAGCTTTAACAAATGGACTTAAGATGGCCATAGAATGGAGAATCACAGAGTTACACATCTATGGGGATTCACAGTTGATAATCAACCAAGTTAATGATGAATATCAAACAAAACATGAGAAAATGGTACCTTACAAAAAAATGGTTGATTCCTTGAAATGATACTTCACATTTGTCACATTTCAGAAAATCCCTAGAGTAGAAAACAAAGCAGCTGATGCTATGGCTACACTTGCTTCACTCCTTCAGTTAGAGAAACATGAATCCATATTTGAATTCCTGGTGGAAGAGATACATCACCCTATCTTTGACTCCCGAGAAAAAAATGTCATTTGTACCCTTGTTGGTCATGAGTCATCCCGTTATGGTGCCATTTACTCATATCTTTGTGATGGAATTATACTTGAAACCTTTAACCAATCTGAACACAGAAACCTTACCCAAAATGCCTCTCACCATTCCCTTATCGCTATTGATTTGTATAGGAGGGGTCTAGATGGAACACTTCTTAGATGCTTAGAAAAGGAAGAATTTGACCAAGCGTTAGTTGACATCCATGAGGGCATCTGTGGGGGACACTCCTGTTGGGATTAGGCTAAAAGCTAATCTCCCAAGATCACCTGCATGCACATCTGTCACAAGTAGAAGTAAGAAACAGACAAGAAGAGAAGAGAAACTATGGCGGCTAGAATGCCAGAGACTGGAAATCGATGTTGACAGAAAAAGCTTCTATATTCAACAATAATGAATTACAAATTACAATCTCCTTATGAAATACAAAGCGGCGAGTCCTTATAAAAGGATACCAAAACCCTAAAAGGGAAACCCTAAAGAAATAGAAAGCTGCCTAAGTATAACTTAAGCAAAGAGTAGATAGACTAATAATTAAATGATTTAATTATTAGCTATACTAGACTACTCTAACACCCCCCCTTAAGTGTAACTTAGGGAGAAGCAAAATAGCTAAACTACTGCAGAAAGCAGGAAAGATGGGTCCCGGTAACAAGGCCTGATCAGGTACCCAAAACAAGAAAGCAAACTAGATGAAGGAAATTGAGCCTTCAATCTAGGAAAAAAGGTGTCCCTGAGAAAGGAACAAGAATGAGTAAGAAGCATCTCCGAAGCATGAAGCTGAAAACTTTGTCAAAAGAGACTGCTGGAACCCCCACTGAAGTGCATGACCAGGTAGAGAAGACAATGTCTGAAGAGCTGATTAATCGAACCAAGAAGCAATAGAACCAACAGGTGAACCCCCCCATAATGCTGAACTGGGAGAGGTGACAGGAACACTGAAATGCAATGCCAGAAAAATCTGCAGAAGAAGAACCAAGAACACCAACAGTGCAACAGAAATACACACACAGGATAAAGGGCAGTGTCATCGACAAATAGTATGGGCTAATGTCGTGGAAGGTATGCTCACTTGACAAAGGTGGATGCGCCTAAAACGACATAAGCATCATAACCCCCCATGGCACTTTATAACAGAGTGCGAGTACAAAGATCATACAAGGTGTACAAGATCCCAGATATACAGAAGTAGGCACTTTATCTCAGTGCGTTTACAGAAAAAAGATGCATCAAAAGAAGCATACAAGCTCAGAAGTCAGAAAAAAGAGTGAACCAGAAGTACAGTAGAAGAGATCCCAGGACCTGTAAACCCAAGCAATCCACCAGAGTGCATAAACTGCCAAACTCAGAGGAGAGAAAACCTAGAGCAAAATCTAGAAAAAATACCATTGCAATTGCATAGTGCACTGAACCAGCTTTTCGACGATATCTCGTTTGCAAGGCAAGAACAGACATCGGACTTCAACAGAAAAAAACACTATTGAAATAGAAGACCGAAAAAACCAAATCACCATAGTCGAAAAGAGCTCATAAATAGCTTTCCGACGATATAACGAAGTCCAAAAAAGGCCTCCGTATGCTCCAGATAGAGCCAAAAAGGTGAGAAGGGCTCAAAATTGCTCCAAAAGGCCAAAAAGAAGCCCCTGGGGCTAAAAAAAATTGGGCCCCCGGGCACATGGCGCGCTCAGGGGCTAATCCTGGGCTCTTGGTCGCTCATACGACCAGTCGCAGGGCTAAAAGTGCCCGCGGGGGCTAGTAAAAGGGCCGCCGGTGGCGGGGCCGACGGAGTGGCGAGCAGGAGGCAGAACTGGGTGGCGCGGGACGCAGACTGTGGTGCCAGCGGAGGGCGGTGGGTGGAGGGAGATGGTGGGGCGGCGGGGGCCGTGGAGCAGAGGCGGCGGTGCCCGGAGGCGGCCGAGCTGCGCGAAGAAGGCCAGGGAAGCTGAGCGGCGCGGGGGCAGGAGCGTCGGAAGCAGAGAGGCGGGCCGGTCACCGTCCGACGGCGGTGGTGCGCCGATGGCCCGGTGGTGGCATGGCAGCTGGCGAACCAAATTTGCAAAGACAGCATTTTTAAAACACATTAAAATCATTTTAAAAATAATTTTTTTTATTTTTTTCCTCGAAAATTGTGCTTGTACGGCCCTGGAAGGCCAAAAAAACTCTCCCCGAGGCTCTGGTGTTCAAATCGGACGTGCCTTATATGGATTCTGGGGTTTTTGGGCCTTCTGGACGCAACCGTGAGGTCAGTTTTGGTCCAAAGTGCCTCAAAAAATAAAGACCCCCAGAATCAATAAAAAATACCAGGAAAAGGCTGGCAAACTTCAAACCCTCGCTTGCTTCAACGGAGAACGAACAGTCGGCTGCAGGAGAGCTCTGATACCATGTTGGGATTAGGCTGAAAGTTAATCTACCAAGATCACCTGCATGCACATCTGTCACAAGTAGAAGCAAGAAACAAACAAGAAGAGAAGAGAAACTATGACGGTCAAAAGGCCAGAGACTGGAAATCCATGTTGACAGAAAAAAATTCTATATTCAACAATAATGAATTACAAATTACAATCTCCTTATGAAATACAAAGCGGTGAGTCCTTATAAAAGGATACCGAAACCCTAAAAGGGAAACCCTAAAGAAATAGAAAGCTGCTTAAGTATAACTTAAGCAAAGAGTAGATAGACTAATAATTAAATGATTTAATTATTAGCTATACTAGACTACTCTAACAACTCCAATGGTCTTGTCATGGCCCGAAGGTTGCTTAGGGTGGGGTACTATTGGCCTACAATGCAGATTGATGCAGTAGCTTTTCCAAAGTCATGTGAAAAGTGTCAAAAACATGATAACTTGATACATGCTCCAGGCAGGGAGCTCATTCCTTCTATATCTCATTGGCCATTTTAGCTTTGGGCCTTTGATCTTGTTGGGCAGATTCACCCCAACTCATTAGGTGGACACAGGTTTATTATCACTACTACTAATTACTTCACTAAATGCATAGAAGTTGTCCTACTTTCTATTGCCTTGGGCAAGACAGTCTCTCTATTCATTCTGAACCATATCATCTATCGATATGGAGTGCCTTCCAAGATTATCACTGACAACGGAGGCTAGATCAAAAATAAGGACCTTAAACAACTCTGCAATAAATTCAAGATTAAATAACATTGGTCCTCTATTTACTTCCCGCAAGGAAATGGTCAAGCAGAGGCATCAAACCAAACCATTCTTAAAATCTTGCATAGAATAGCCTGTATGAATGGTAGAGATTGGCATTTACAGATAAATCTGGCTTTGTGGGCCTATCGAATGAGTATTCGTACTCCTACAGGGGCTACTCCTTTTGCACTTGCATATGGCGCTGAAGTAGTGTTACCTTTGGAGGTTGAGATTCCTTCACTTTGAGTTTCCCTCCATGGTCTAGCTACAGATGAAGATTACTGTGCCATGAGACTTCAAGAGTTAGAAATTCTAGATGAGAAACATCAAGCATCATTTGACCATATGAGGGTCTATCAAAAGCGCATGTAGAAAGCCTTCAACAAAAAGGTTCGCCCTAGAGAATTCCAAGTGGGAGATCTTGTCCTACGTGAAAATCCTAAGAATCAACAACATAGAGATCAAAAGGGCAAATTTGAACCTAATTGGCTTGGACCTTACATCATTAGAGAAGCTTTTGGGTTAGATGCTTATTTACTATCTACAGAAGAGGGAGAACAGCCCCCTGAGCTTATCAATGTCTTGCGCCTGAAGAAGTTCTATCCATGATGCCCATTCTGTCTGGAGGCATCCTTTGTACATAATTATTGATCCTGAAAAAATCCAAAAAATGATATATTGTCAAAAATTTCTAAAAATCAGAAAATGTCCTGAAAAAATGATCATCTTAGTGAAAACCTAGCAATAGGTGCTTTGATGTATCTCAAATAAATTATATATTCCAAAAATATAAAAAAATAAAAAATTCAAAAGAAAAAGAAAAAGTGCCTTGGTGAAAACCTGGAAACAAGCACCTTGGTAGCAAAAATTCAAAAAAATTATAAAAAGTCCTGAAAAAAAAAGAAGAAAAAAAATGAAAAAATTGTAATAAAATCCAAGTGGTGAAAACCTGGAAACAGGCGCTACTTGAGGCCTTTGCACCCCCGTTTCTTAGCGCGTGTCCGCGACACTTAGCCTTTCTCCATCATACCTTGTCCTTGTTGCCTTGGTCTGGAATTGGTCTTTGTCTTTGTCTAGGGGGCATAACTATGTTAGCTTTGGTCTCTTGGATGCGTTAGTCTTTAGGACACCTCCCAAATGGTGTTTTTCAACACCACCCAACTGTATTTTTCAATACAACCCTTGACATCGAGTGTTTTTCAACACTTATCGGTTTGGTCTTACCTAGTTTTGTCATGTGATCTTACCTACTTGAAATCATTTGATCCTTATCCTCGAAACTCAGTATCAGTTAACACACTTAAGTTTTTAAACGCAACACTTAATGCTTGAGCTATGTCATGATATTTTCTTTGTGTGTTAACTGTTATTGATTTTCGTTGAGTGTCCTTGTCTAATAAATCTCTCTGAGATGCATAGCTAGAGGACTTGGGGCATGGAACATGTTTTTATTTGCTTCCTGCTTTATGCTTCACTATTTTTGCACAACCATTCTTCTTGTCATCCTGGCCTCTATGCCTTGATGTGAGCGTGGTTTTTCTATATTAAATTGGGTAAGATAACATCACAGTCATCTTGACCTTTATGTCTTTGATGCTTATTGGTATTAGAGCTAAGTCTCTTTCTTGAAAATGCTTAAAGACTTAAGAGGAAAGATCCACACGATGGAAAAGTACAGACTGGAAAAGACTATTGAGAATGAGAAATTGCAAATTCAGATTTATTATGAGCAATATAAAGAGGCGAGAGTAAGCATGAGAAAGTTTCTTGATGAAAGAAAGATCATGGCAACTAGGCTTAATGAAAAAGATTATCAAGAAGAGGAGATCCCATATTACTTCAACAATGTTGAATCATCAACGAGCAAAGCTTCAGACACATCAGTAGAAGAGATCACAAGTCTACAAGAAGTCAATCTACATCTAACAAAGAAAATCAAAATGCTACAAATCGGTCAAGAAACTCATATGGTGAAAATGATTGATGTCATGAATGATTCAAGAAAATCTGAATCAGAGAGAACATTGGCTATTGATGACAGGAGGAAAATAACATAAAAGCTACAAGAAAAAGAATCATAGATTCAAAGACTTACAGAGCATCACCATGAGATTACCAACCAAATTATTCTTATGAGTCAAGAACCAAACAGATTAAATACTGAACTCGTTGAAAGAATACATATCATCGGTGAGCTAAGGGAAGAAAATGAGAAACTAAAGCATGAAGTCAAAAATTTAGAATCAGCACAATGATATGATCAAGAAAGCTGAAGATAGAAACAAAAGAATGGATGATTTCCTTGACGGTCAAAGAAGAGTCAACAACTGCACAGGAATAGGTTACACTGACAATGGAGAGTCATCTAACCAATCAAATCAAAAGAATGTATATGCAGCTCCAAGAACCAAGAAGTTGTCATGCAATCACTGTGGAAAACCAGGTCACACCTCAAACATTTGCAGAAACAAAATGAAAGGTATTCCTCAATCACAATCTACTTTCATTGGTAATTGTTATAAATGTCACAAGCAAGGACACAAGGCATATGAATGCAGATCTAAGGTAACAAATCCAAAGAAAGAAACCTATATGGACAAGTACTATCCTATTTGCAAAATGAATGGACATACATATCAGGAATGCTGGAAAAAGAATAAGAAGGCATGGACACCAATAGAACCTGATAATAGCTACAAACCAACAAGAAAAGGTAACTCGTATGTTTGGGACTATAACACATGGGTAAATTGCACAGCATGTGGAAGGTATGGCCATATATCTGCTAATTTTATGAGAAAATGGACTAGAAAACCAAGAGGATGGTTCAATCTTGGAATGGCATGTTTACATTGTTATAAAGTTGGGCATGTGATAAAATATTGCAAAGACCGACTGACAAAAACAAGTACTTATCCCAATGCAAATACCATTGATGACATCAAGAAGATGAGAAACAAGATGTGGGTAAAAGCCACAAACAGTGAAGGTGCTAGAACAAGTAACGCAAATGATGATGCCCCATCCAATGGATCTGGTGGCATCACCATTTCCAACTAAGTTGCACAAGTAAGTATGGAACTGCATTATGAAAAGTTATATTATGCATCGGTTCCATTTACATATTGATCATATAGACAAATCAGGATTATTAAAGATGCACTATATTGTCACTTTTAAATATTATTGAAAAACCACCATCGGTTATTGGTTACAAAATATGCATCGATGAACACACACAAAAAATTTAACACTACTTACCGAAATGTATCGGTCTTTACACAAAAGCCAAGTGGCTAAGTGTAAACCAACGGACATCGGTGATCCTTGAGCTGACGAAAGTTGTCTTCGCCACTTTACTGACAATCATCGGTAAATTCATCAAAGTTGTTGGCAACCCTGACACTTTATGCCTACACCAAAGATGTTATTTATGCCTCAACCGACAAACTCAGTCTTTGAATACCGACGAGTTGGTGAGCATTAATGACAACTTAGGGCACAAAAGTTATAAAAGATGGACGACTGAACTCATTTCACACTCGCGATTTTCGAGCAACCAAGAGAGCCCAACAGAGCGATTGAAGAGAAAAATTGAAGAGCAACTCTGACAGGATTCTAAACACCACTCAGAGGATTCACAGGCAATCACAGAGATTCAGTAAGTACCTGCATTCACCGACCGCATTGTTTGATTTATGAAAAACCCTAAATTTCTGTAAGACAATGGCATCGACTTCAAGAGTTGAAAATATTAAGGAAGATAAGAAGAAAATGATCAAGCTTATCAGTATAGGCACTTGTGTTGAACCAAAATACAAGCTACACCCAGAAATAGCATCACAACCTGATGATTCCAGAGCATTCTCCGAAATCCCGCCTAGGGTTTTACTGGTAGAAGACGTAAGGTCCTATATACACTGTAATATCTCAGAATTGGGAGATATAGACCTAGATAATGCCTACAAGGTACTATGTGATGAAGCTGGAAACCTCAAAGAAGAGCACAAGCATCTGGAAGTGAAAGGAATCACGAATGCATTACACTTTCCCAGAGTTTTCAAAACAGAATGGATAAAGATAGTTCTTAGCAGAATCCACAACCAGACTCTATGGCTTAATAAGCCAAAATGAATAACAAAGGATGTTATTCATGCAGTAACTGGATATCCTACAACCAACAAATGACAAGCTCACAAGCACCCATCTCTAAAGGAAGTAGAAAAGATAATTGGTGCAAAATCAGACAAAAGAGCTCTCAAGGTCAACACCATCACCGATATAGAACTCATGTTTGGTGCATGTGTGGTAGGGTACAAAATCTTATAGGAAAGAAGAATGAATAGCATATCAAGCACTGCTATGAGCACAACATTCAAAATCATCAAACAAGGAAAGAAGATGGATCTTGCAGAGATCCTGTTAAATCAAATTGAGGAGAACATGAACACTATAAGATCTTCAAGAGCAAACACTTGTAAGTTTGGTTCCCTCATTATGTGCATATTCTTTTACTTTGAAGAATACTTTCCTTCCATAGGCAAAGTAGTATGGGATACAAGTAGACCTATGACCATACAGATATTTGAGCATATAGAGTCACTAGGAACAGACTTTGATGATATAATGAATGAGTATTTCAAAAGCATTAAGGAAATGTTGCAAGCTAGAACAAGGATACCTAAAATTTTGATAGAAGAACACAAAGAAGACATATGTTTTATGGTAGATATTGATTTCACGTATATCCAAGCAGTAGTACCTAGGAAGTCTTTGCTTTCACATTTAGAGTATGAGATCAAATCAGGACAAGTCAATGAGTCCATCAAGGCACTATTAAATGAACCAATTGACAACAAACAAGCAAGATTTGGCACCTATGAGGAAGCCAAACAAAAGATCAAGATAGATCTTGTTGTCAAGAAGATTATAAACAAGAAGGACAAGATGGTCAAAAACTTAACTAAGCAACTTGCAGTTACAAAAGAAAGTGAAGAGGTAATAGACGGTAAGGAGGAACAAACTAAAGGACAGTCACCTATCGGTGAAGAAGAAGAAAAGAATGACTCAGAGGGAACACACTCAGATTCTCCACCTCCTCCTACACCCAAAAGAGCAAGAACAACAGCCACTTCAAGAACAAGAAGCCAGACTGTAAAAAAGAGTCAACTCCTTCACCATTACAAAAAGGAAGAGTGAGAATATACAAGAGAAAACCAGCTCCTCCAAAAGAAAGACAGACCAAAAGGAGGAAGATGACTAGAACTCAAGAAGATCTAGAAGACTCAGCTATGGATGATTGTGATGTAGAAGTACAAAAGGAAAAAG
>MU225926.1:3112010-3142021 GCA_018584345.1 Thuja plicata
TATGTACACTACAAACATTTATGAATTTATTAAACAAGCAATACAATACATAACATTATCCAACAAGAAATGGATATTGTTATTAATTTAAAGTGAGAATTAAGTATGGATTAAAAAAATAAAATTGCTAAATCCTCAGTCATACGATGCATATTAGATAATTCAAGTATTGGGTGAATTTGGTTAAGGAGATACGCCTTGTCCACATCAAAAGTCAGTCCACAAGGGGATACTAACAAATGAAAAAGAAGACAAAGTAGAATTTGGTTGTGTTTCTCAGACTTTCCTTCCTGGGTAATTCTTTTATCAATCTTTGCAGCCTACAATCAAATTTGGAATATAAAACACGAAACTTTGAGAGCCTTAAAAACATTAAAAAGTGAAGCACAACTCTGCCTATTGGTATTCCTAAATAGGTCTTTGAATACAAGCCTATGTAGGAAGGAAAATAATCATGTAAGCACTGAGAGAAAGATGTACAATGAGACTTCAAGGCTATCCATGACATGAACTAAGACCGGGACATGACATGATAAGGATACCAAAGAAATCCAAAAAAGTAATCATTTGATAATTTTAGCCCAAGGCACTATGAAATGGGAATCAAAATGAGTAAAATAGAAATAAAAATGATGGAGATGCAATCCTAAGAAAGGATGATTCCACATAGGCAAAACAAAAAGGGTTGGTTGTGATATTCAAAGAGGCATGGTAAGTTAGCATGTAATCTAGATCCTAAACAATATCAGATCATCCTATTGACAATATTTTTCTTTTTTGGTCCTTGCTCTTCTATCTTAGGCAAGAGGAAATTGCCCAATATAGGGAGGTAAAAGTGTAAGCGATCAAAACATCCTAAGTTGTGGACCCTTCATTACATCCCAAACTTTCAGATTCCAAGCATATGGAACTCACAATAACTTTATGAGAAGGTGATAGTTCTTGGGCTAAAACTCAGATTCCAAGCATATGGCACTCACAATAACTTTCAGATTCCTAGCATATGGCACTCACAATCTCTTTGACCGTTGCCCAGAAAGGCGCCCTGATAATTCTTGGGCCAAATAGCCCTGAGGGCTTGAAAAATTATCTGAAAAACAATGGGCTTATTTATACAACTGACAATTATCTGTTAATACCACCATGACTATATATACAGTAAGAATCCTTGATAACCAGATTGTGGGATGTTTTGGCTGTGTATTTTATATGTTTTAAGAATCCTAAGAAACAAAGAGCATCAACACACTCATCTATAAAGCACCTATTAGGATATTGATATTAAACATTGCAGAGATTAGCTAATTTGGCTTGAAAAAAATGATCTTTAAGCCTCTGTCAACCATTGTCCACACTCCTCCAACTGAAAATGCCAGGCTGAAAACAATCCCAAGTATGCCAAGACCCCAGTTCAAGTAACAGATAAAAGTGTATTTTTTGGGCTTCTTGATAGAAATCCACACAAAACATGGGTATGCAAAAGTCACTGGCGGGGTAAGACCTCCTAACAGACCTGCAAGGATGGAAAGAAATGGAAGTGCAGCCCCAATGAAGAATTAAATGAAATCATAGAACACTCAAAATCCAGCACAGATCCAAAGAGGAGATTAGAAGTAGTATTTTAATGTGATTAAGGTTTTTAAGTTCATAACTGGTTGGAATGCAAAGTTTCAAAAACAATAATGTCAACATTAATAATCAACCACCATTGATGAAATTTCATTAGTAATTAGCCACCCTTCATAACAAATGATAATTATGTTGTTCGCCAAAATAATCATTCATGATTATTTTGGTGAGCTTAATCATGAATGGTTATCATTAACAACTTGACCAGCCCAATTACATTAACAACTTGAAGAACATTCTCACATATCAAGTTAGTGATATCTTCAAAGGTGTTCTTAAGCATCAAATTGATAAATTTAGATATGAACAGGCTAGTGTGAAAAAATGGTATATGCAATTCTATTTATGGGGCACAGCCATAACTATGGCATAGCTGCACTAAAAGACATTTTATGGGATGCATATGGCAAGGATTAGACACTTCTACCTCATCCAAAACCTTCACTGCCTTACACATAATCTGAATCAATGAAGACTTATGCACGTTTATGGATTTTGTATCTCCTTGTTGACATAGTTGATGAATGAAGCTAGGATATGGATGTCATTAATCTTTTCTTGAGATTTTTTGCTTCTTTTTTAGGGGACCCTTCCAAGACAAGAGCTTTTCTCAGTTGTCTTTCTTCTTCTTACCTGCATTTGGGATCACTCTTTCTAAATATGGAAAACTTATGGGAGTACTTCTAAAGAGAGAATTTGGTGCCCATGGGCGCCAATTTAGGTGAGTTTGAGAAAAGGTACTTTTTCCAGAAGATAGGATTTGTAAAAATGGAAAAGGAAGGAAAGAAATTTAAAAAAAATTGAAATCCAGGAAGGCCTCACAAAGGGGAAGAAGAAAACAATGGTGATCAATTCTCTTCATAAATTAATAAGTTGCAATCTTACTGATATGTCTGGTCATGACAACACTAGATATCATAGATCCACAAATAGATGGAAACTTTCACCTATTTGAAAAATAAGCACACCATGACAAAAGTTTCTAAGGGATATTAACTGATAAAAATAATTAAGTGGTTTTATGACTTACTATGTGGTTTACACATTACACAAATACTAAGGGATAATTCCATTAGTATGACATATCTGCACCTGTTGATTATGACTTTAATCATAGCCATGTTTTTTATATAGAAGTTTGAATGAAGCTTGGCCTTAGCGTGTTACCGCTTGGGTGACTCTCTTGGGTGATTACTTTTTTCTACAAGGAAGACCCTGCATAAAAATAAAAATGGGATTTCTATCACTTTTATCTTATACCAAGGATCTCATAGGAAAGTGGAGAGGATACTTCATGTTGCAGTAGGCCCACCCTATGATGTGCAAGCACACTAAATAATTGAGACAAAGTTTATTAACCTTTAGAAAAGAAATGTTCTTTATCTAATCAAAGAAACCATAATGTTTTGAGAAAATCAAACAAATGCATAATGTTTTGAGAACATAATTTCTTCATCAAGTGTCCTGCAAGAAACTCAATAGGAGTTTCAATGAAAGATCTTTATCCCACAATTTCCAAGGTTCTACACAAATCATCAATAACATAGAAATACTCTTTTCTACAAGAAATCAAAAAATTGAAAACATAGAAATTATACTTTCAAACAAAATCATGTTTTTACCAGCCAAGTGCACAAGAGATCAACCAAGAGCCCAGTAACTCATCCAAGTGTAGTTTTAGTACCCAAGTGCACAACAAACTACACCAAGTGTGTAGATAGTCAATCACATGCATAGTAGGACTATTCAAGTGTGCAAAATTACAACCAAGTGTCCAACAATAGAGACTTAAAGCATAATTGCTACTCTAATAAGCAGATTTGAGACATAATTGTACTATACTCTCAGCAAATGTATATAATAAAAAATAATAAAATATTACAAGATCATACACGATTTACAAATACACACACAAATCATGCTCACTAGATTAGGCCAACCAATTTGCACATTCCTTCCCAAATCATCTTTCCTAATATTTTTAGCTCGCTTTTCAAAAGTCTTTAGTAGCCTTTACTCTTCTAAGGGATCAAATTCTTCATAATCTTGTATTGAAAAAATAAATTAAAAAATGGGATCATCGAGCCTTCAAGATATTTGATAAGTTGCTCTCCCCTATAGTTTAGGATAGAAATTTGGATCTCAAGCAGGAAGACATCCAATAAAGTTGTGGGCATCCAACCATACCAGACACATTAATGGCTTTGAACAATACCTCTAATACAACTTGTTTCCTACTTCTGGAAGACACCCACTTGCTAGATTTTAATGTAAATTTCAGGTTGGATGCACAGGTAACAAACAAAATGAACTAAATAAAAGCTAGATAGTTGACTTGCCCTGTTGATGTGATACAATTAGTTGGCCCCATGTCACATAGTACAAATTGATTTATAGTCTTCCCCTATCAAATCATCACAACCAAAATTACGAGCATTTGTCTGATGGGGTCATCCAAAACTACTTGGATGGGTCACTAAACTGTGAATTCTCTCATGTCTTCTAAAAATCTTTTTCAGGGTTCCATTTGATAGTTTAGATTAAGTAAATTTAAAGAGGTGTTTTTGCATGGGTCACTATAATTGTGAATTCCCTAATGTCTTCTAAAAATATTTTTTGGGGTTCCAGCTGAGAGTTTAGTTTAGGTAAATTTGAAGTGGTATCTTTGCAGTCTATCAAAGCCTATGTATTGTACCATTTCCAAGTGTCATATAGCCCATATATATATAGCCAAATGTCAGCCCTCTGAATGTTACCATCACCCTGCACCTCTGCATATATGAGGATACCAAAGAGAAAAAGATTCCATTATCCAAAACACTCCAAAAAGATGAACACCACTGATTGTGATTTTAGATGAGGGTAAGCTTTTTTTAAAAGGGGAATTGCAGTTGATAGAAAAATGGTGAGCTGTCAATCCTAGGAAACAAAATTATGGACTGCTATCTGACAAATTCTTTCACCACTATTTTTTCTGGACTTGATTCCATTCCATCCCATCGTGATTTGTATGTCTTATTACCCTAGTATTTCAATCCTCATAAACACATTTTTTTCATATTAAATACAATCCAGGAGACAAACATAAATATAACAGACTATTCCCTGGCTTCTTGTATTTTTCACAATTTATTTATGTTATAAGATTTGATATGAGCTCTTGGGGTTTCTATAAGCAAAAAGCTACCGAATGGAAGTGCTGAAAATGGATACAATGTCTTGAAAAAGGAATAAACAGAGAGAAAACCATGCAATATTTTAGTTTAAATTAATTTAATGATACATTAAAAGGGCTAGTGTAGCAGAGAAAAAGTATTAAAACATGTTGGCTAAAAAGGATGCAGAGGAGGGAATCTAGAAGGTTCAAATTCCATATTGAAGACTTGAGTCATGAGCTCCACTAGCCTTTGTATGGACTTGTTGGCTGTGGTTTTTTATTTTATACTATTTATGTCCACTAGTCTAGTGGTTTACAGTTGAATGTTTTGGTTTTTTATTTATACTATTAGTATTTATGTCTAGTGGTCTAGTGGTTTGTAGTTGAATACTATTAAGACTTTAAGTAGTTTGCCGATTTATGTTGTTAAGACTTTAGAAGTTCATAGTGTTGTTGTTAAGACTCTAGTAGTTCATAGTGCTATGTTGTTAAGACTTTGTTTATAATTTTGATGTTCATTGACTGTTAAAGTGCTGTTAATATTGTGCTTCTGATAATTGAACCGAAAACACCTTTATTTTACAGCTGATAACATAAAAACATAGCAAATAGAGCTAACAATGGAGACTGCCCAACAAAATCCATTTAAAAATATTTGTAATACTATTTCCTTTCAAGATCACCAAGACAAAAAAAGGGAAACCAATATTATTAGAGATGCATTTGACCGAATTAGCTAACTAAGAAGAACAAGGGTCTCAACCCAAAAGATCACCTAATCCAAGAAAAAGGGCTTAGGAAGGAACCCAAAAATATATTCTTAGAAAAACCCTTTGTACTAAAGAAGCCAAGAGATCAGACAAATAGTAGGAAGGTACCAACCCCTCTTGCAATAATAGAGAGAGAAAACATTAGAGCAAAGATTCACTCATGAATCAACATCTTACACTAGAACTAACCCACACTTGCACACCCAGTCTCTGCCTTAATAGAAGACAAAACCTAATGAAAAGGAAAGGCATCAGTATGTGATAAGTAGAGAAAAAACAATCTTAAAAACTACATCCACAAAATAAAAATACAAGTAGTTCAAGGACTACTCCATCATCAATAGTAAGAGACATAAATCTATAAAGTAAGAACATCATTGACCATACAAACAATAAGGTATTATTGTAGATCATGTTTCAAATATATTGATGATTGTGAAAGAACTGAGCATATACTATCTCATGAAAAATCTACTCTAAAAGGGAATATCTAAATTCTTAATCCAAGAGAAATCAACATTAAAAAAAACTCTATTAGGATAATCTAGGGAATGAAATAATATAAAAATTCTAATTCCAAGATAAATAAACAACTTGCAAATGAATTATATCAAGGGAAGCTTAAAAAATGCAAATACTATCAAGATAGCTCCAAAGGCACCCATTGCAATAATATCAAGATAATATGGCACAACCCCATCACCCACAGATAGCGAAATCACATCCACACCGTCTTCAACAACAGTATCAAATGCAAAAAGTATGTCAAAATCATAACAACCAGACAACCAGCATACCTTATATGTTGCTAGTTGGGCTTTGGGCGCCATCCCTTTCGCAATCCCATTGGCATAACCAAGCATGTTGGCTTTATAAACATACCTTCCAGTGGCAGTAGATGTTGTATGAGTACCATGACTATCTGAATCCCTAGGAGACCTAAATTCGACAGAAGTGTTCATTCCTCCACCCATTGCTTCATATTCCTTGGGGAAAAACCTAGCACCAACCAATTTCCTATTACACAGTGACTTAGAAAACCCTAGGACCTCTTCACATTCACCTTTCCAATGTTTAGGAATAGACCCAAGTTCATGATCACTGCAACTCTTCCTCTCGGGCCATATTCCAGTGTCCAGAACACCCACCACCAAATCAGACCCATAGTCTGATCCAGGCCACAATCCTGCAGTAGGTTTCAGGTCTAGAAACTATGGTGATCTTGTTGTATGAATCTGCCTGGCTTTATCAGGGATCATAGCTAAAACTCCATGGGATTTATCAATTAGGGGGATTGGTCATTATCTATAGGTAGGTTAATACGACAAGTATGAGAATATATATTGCACATCAACTATGAGAATAAGTATTGCACTCACACTGTGATGTGCAATTAAAATGAATCAATCAAAAATCATTTGAAGTTTGAGCCGTCCAGAAAGTTGTAAAAAAAATTAATATCACAAAGCCGGAAAATAATATTTGTATTTAGAGAGAAAACATAGAGCCTGCCAAGTGGAAATGGGGCAAATGAGAATACGCTCACAAGTCACGTTCTAGTTGTGCATGAATTACATACATCATAGTTTACCATCACACAAAGCACAAATCAAAACTTTCATCCTGCAAAATGACGTGAATTTTCTTGCTGAAACCCTTCCTCTCGCCCGCAATCCGCCTAAAACAAAATGAAGTGAGTTCATTCTTTTTTTTTTTATATATCCCGATTTTGTCAAAATTTTGACAATAAATTTAACTGGAGTCAAAATTTTGACAAAATCGGGACATAAACAAAAAAAAGTGAACATCACAAGCCAAAATGGCCTTTGGTAAAAAATGATGTTAAAAAATGAGGCCCAAATGTATTAGTGATGAGGACCCAAGGTACCCTCATAAATACCCAAGGATGTAGGGGATAAAATTTATTCTACACTATCATCCTTCTTTTTGTTGTACTTTGATTTTTGACATTCTAGAATGATGCAAAGTGTTGGGGAATTCAGGCCTCTTCCATGTTAACCCGAACTTTTGTTTTTACTTTTTTTTTTCCATGTGCTCCTTCACGATATAGATAATTCAGGAATATGATGATGATTTATGTGCATTTATATATAATGATGCTACTAATATGAATACTACAAACCTTGAATACTAAGACCCCCTAACCCTTTATGATCTCATTAATGTTGTGGATTTATGTGCTATCTATTGCAAGGTAGCATTCTAGGGATACATATCATTATGTATTATGACACCACATCTCATCTCCTTAGAATAACTTGTGCTCCTTTGCATAGAAAAACTCATTCTAATGAGGACTATCATATTCATATTATAGCTTACTTATCTCATCCTTCTTATATATCTTTTTGAAATATGTCTAGATTCAACTTTCTTATATGTAATCTAGCATGGGGGTTTCTTTTTGGACCTTGTCTTTTCATACAAATACGTCTCTTTTCTATGGTTTTCCTACAATGAAAATTGTAGTAGTCACAGTTCAATTGGATTTTTGTATGGTCCCTAGCAAAACACAATTTTTTACCCGGGATATTGGTGCCAACTTGTGTATATGTGATTTTTTATGTCTAATTTTCACTTTTCACCTAAATTGTTTGTCTGTAAGTAATATGTTTATGGTGATATAGATTAACAATCTTATTTAGTATCAACTTGGGTCTCTTTCCTGGGGGTAACTCTGCATGAAGACCTTGCTTCCCCTTCACATCTTGGGTATAATACTCTTTACTCTCTACTTTAGCTTGCATCTTCTTTTGAACATGTATGCTCACTAAAATGAGGAAAAGATTTAATATTGTAAAATGTATCCTATGCAATTTCATATCACATATGCCTTCCCTTTAGTTATAATTAAGACAATTATGATTTTCAACCTTGATCCCAATCTGATACTTACCTTTCCACGTTGCATACTCAATTTCTTGATCGTGTCCATTGGGACATTACACTTATGTTTTGATAGTGTAATGCCTCTACCTACTTGTATCAACACCAAGATTCAATTTCCTTTACTAAAATCTCCTCTTTTGCCTCCATTTTCCATCTTTGAACATGTTTTGAACTTTGTTCATAGCATTCACAATTTCTCTAGCATTCTACAACTTTATTCTTGTTCTTCTCTCACTCACAAAAGTTTGCCTATTTTATCATTCCATCATTACCATTGCAACAGTGATATTGTTATTACATTACCATTACATGAAGAGATCATTGCCACTTTGGGGTTTTCTTGTTGCTTCTTTGAACTTGCAAGCTACTAGGCTCTTGATCTTGAAATTGGTAAAATCTTTGGAGTTTCTTGGTATATTGTCTTTATATTGATATCATATTGTTCTTTTATTGATTTATGTCTTTTATTTAAATATTTTATAAAGTTATTTGTGAGGTGGGAACACTAAAATAGGGGTTTGATAGAGGAAAACTCCTATACAACCACCCAAACCATTTCTTTGGTCTTGTGTGTAGGAACAAGTGAAGGAGATACTTGATGGAATTTTGTGACCTACTCAACATTGGTGGTGATAATTATATTTCCTTTCCTCTTTCCATTTCAGTAATTTATTGCATTTATAATTTCTTGTATGTCTTTAGATAGTTGCTTAGTCACATTTCATCGTCTCTAGCATTTCAAAATGTTGTATATATTTATGGGCATTTTTGTGGTAATTCCAAATTTTTGTCCATATGGGATGCTAACATCCTATGCTATTTTCCATGTGTTGCTCATTCATCCTTGATAAAGATATTTTCAAATTGTTCAAAAAACCTTTGTGGTATGCACTCCTGGTTTCTAAAGTGAAAAGAAATTATATAATTCTTATGCATGCTTAAAACACACATCTAGTTAATTAGTAGGTAAACTTGAAGGTCATATTTATCTGAAGGCTTACCTGAGTGGAGGGTTGAAACTTGAATCCTCGAAGGGTTTGGTTATCATTTGAAGTGGTTCATTTTTTATACTCTAAATAACTAAATGTGGATTATCCCAGTATAACTCTTTATGCATTCCTCTAAAATTTTACAACCATCGAAAGTGCCATCATATTCCATTTTGATTTTCCAATATCCTTCATAGTATCTAGTTTTGATCAACATTGACAATGATTTTCATATATGAATATTGGACTGTATGTTTTTCATGTCCCTTTGTCATACTAACTCTTATGGTACGATGTAGTGCTTTCTTTCTCATACACTCTCTATCAAACTTCTTTTTCATTTGTTTAAGATATCCAACCAAATCATCCAATCTTAGATTCTATGGCAGTTTTATATGGGATATACCCTTTTTATATTGTACAACATATGATTATGTGCTTGTCCCTCTTGTTGTATATCTTTAAAATTTTCAAAATGAACCCTCCTAATTCAAAAATAATTCTTGATCTCCTTTTTGGCTTCTCCAACTCACATGCCTCCATTTATGCTCCATCTATTCTTATATTTAGTGATATTTGTGTTATCATCTCATGTTGTTGGAGGATGAGTTCTTCATGCTAAGAAAAAAATAACATTACAATCCATAAAATATTCTAGGTTCAACAAAAAGATACAAAGGTCAAATGGTCCATGCATATCTATTAACTCAATATTAACTTTTTTCTTGATCCCGAAGAGGTTTACTTTTCCCAATCTCCATGAACCTATAGTAGTTTTAGGAGTTCCATCAACTAGGGCTATATAATATACAATTAGCTTCCCTAGCTACTCCCAAATATTTTTAGGTGTGATATATGCATCAGACCTAAGGTTAATAAGATAATCCTTCATAAACCTCCAATTTATTTTTAACATCGGCTACACTCAATCTCTTCTTGCATTTGTTTGAAATTTTTATTGGATTTTTACCAATTAGTTTCTATTTTAGATCTATCATTCTTATTCTAATATAAAAAATATTTTAAATTTTTATTATATTTTCTTATTTCACCGAATTGGCCAACTCCTTGAGCCTTTACACCTCTTTTTCTACTCAGATAAGCCTCCTAGATTTTCTATAACTAAACCATGTTTAATTCAGGACTATCTATCATTAGATCATAGATTAGGTTGTAGAGATTAAGATGGCTTGTCTTTCCCTAGAGGGAAGCTGCAATTTATGAGGGCATTGTATTACAACAATGTTGTATTGTGTGTGAGTTTGATAATATTGAGTTATGCCTAAGAAAGCTTACTCTACATATGTATGGTAGTCTTGTTGATTTCAAAATAATATATTGGGTAGTTTTTGGAGTGTGGAGTTTTTATTTCAAAAATATTTCCTCACATAAACTATTGTGTTGTGGTATGAATAGTATTTACATTTATTTAGTTTTGATAAAATATTAATAAAGAGCTAAAAAAAATTCATTACCCTCCTCTCAAGATTAGTGTACGAAGTTATCCTTCTATCTTAGTTTCCTTACATGTTCTCCTATGGATTTCTTCTTTGAATTCTCTTTACTTTGTACATACACATATTCCTCTATTACATTAAAAGGAAAATAAAACAATTTGTATTCATCACAAAAATAAAGAACCTCCTATAAAAAGGTTATAAATTTTACATAAGGAAAATATACAATATAAAGATGCAACACACTTGCTCATAGGTTAAAAATATAGCTTCTTTAATTTATTCCAAAATTAGAGATGAAAGACTCTTCTTCTCTTTAATGTGTGATAACATTAAAAAGTCAAAATAGAACCCCTTTTATAAATAAAATAATATGGAAACTCTCTCGAGCTTACATTTTTCATTCAAAATGGAATTGCAAATTATTTTAGTAGTGTACATCTTTCAACTATTAAAATAAACATGTTTAAAATATTAGTAAAAAAAACTTTATTCTATAAAATATGACATCTTGGACTTTATAAGACATTCAACATAATAATGAGTGCACATATTTTAAGTCATTGAAATAAACGTGTTCAAATACTAGTAAAATTTATTTTATAATAAAATATTAAATCTTTGTTAAAAATTGACATGATCAATGTATTAGGTTGAAGAATTTGACAGAGTTGGTTGTAGGTCAATTTTTAGAACATGTTTTTAAATATTTTTATGAGCTCATAAATAATTATTTTTGAGTTGACTTACCTCTTTTATTATTCTAAAGGACTCCTGCCAACTTTGATACTTTGTCTAGCACTTAATTGTTAGGTTTTTATTTCAATTTGATGACATTCTTCATCAAAGCTTGATATCCTAATAGATCAAAACATCCTCCACGTGAGGATATTTAGATCCAAGGATGATTGTATCTTCTATCAATAGTAATTCAATTGAATAACTAACAATATTAGCACTAATTTTGTATAGCATTTCAATTGGGAAATAACCAAACTTTATCTTCGCCACCATTTTAAAGGAGTTATTCTAACAAATTAGAATGGCTAACAAACATCCTATCCTTGTAACATTGAATAACTATTTTGAGAGGAGTAATCCATTGATCAAAATATCCTCCACATGAGGATATTTAGATCCAGGAATGATTGCACCTTCTATCAATAGTGATTAAATTGAATAACTAACAATTGTAGCACTAAATTTGTATAATGTTTCAATTGAGAAATACCCAAACTTCATATTTGTCGCCATTTTGAAGGAATTATTCCAACAAATGTGAAGGGGTAACAAAATTCCTATCCTTGTGAAAGGTAATTAATGTTTGGTGGGATGGTAACATTGAATCACCACTTTGAGAGAAGTAAACTTTAAATCTCTCATTGATCTTAATCCACGTGTACTTGGTTTTTGAAGCTCTATTTCCATGCCATCGTAATTGTTATAATTTCTACTTGATCAAGTGAAATATGTATTTCCTATTATAGAACACTAAATTTGATTTTTATAATTTTGGTACAAAATATAATCAGTTACCATGGTGGTCCTCATTTCTTTGAGACCTCTTGCTATTTATATGGATCTCTATGATTCAATCATATGATCCAATTGAGAAATCTTGGATATATCCTTATGTAATGCAAGGATTTTTTTGATACTTATGTGATACAAAAATTTATTTTAGACTTAGTATTATATCTCTTGGAATTTATTGTAGGGCCAAACCTAATACTTACACTAAATATTTATTGATAAAAAGGGTAAGCATTTGATCTCTCTACAAACCTAATTAAACATGAAAATGTACCCAATACATCTTAGCACTATTTACTAGGATCTCTCCATTATATTCTCCATTTTTTTGCCTACCAAGCTTTCAAAAGTATAGCTTTACTTTATCATTAAATTGCAAAGAATTGAATTGGCAATGTGGGAGCTTTGTAAACTATGTGATTTGTTGACAATTTATATAGTATACCCAATATGGTGATGAAACACATTTTCTTATTTTTTTTTCCAAAAAAAAAATCAATTGTTTACTACCATAAATTTTAATAGATATACACATCTCTCTAACATGTATATCGTGAAAGTATCAATTATCAAAGGAGTTTTTGGCTCATAGTTTTGATTTTCACCATAATCAATATTAAGTATATTTTTTACTATAAAGTGTCAAATGTTAAATGCAAATAACCACTTATTTTTGAGATAATTTAAACCTCATGTCATGCTTTGACAATCACAAAAGAATATTTTTAAATGTGATATTAGAAAAATTTCTTAACTTTTCACTTTCAACTGATACTATTTATTCAATGAGCTCTTGGTCTTCTAGTGAAGTTGAAAGACTCTAAATGAGCCCACCACAGATCAAGTCTTGTTGAGTGCAAGGATCCGACATCAAAAAAAGGGATGAGGCTAGGATTGTACCCTACGAAAATCTGGTGGAATAGAGACTCATCAATCCTTGGCTCTTAGACAAAGAGGTGCAACCTAGAAGGCTTGTGTTCTCATATTGGGTAGCTAAAATAACTTTGTGAATGTAAAACCTCCATAATTTTTTTTATAATATATCATTTGTTGTGGATCGTAGCAGAAAATATTATATAATAATATTTACAAAAGGTCAACCACATGTTACTTCATGTTGATTGCAATCACTTTGAATTGTTATGTAATCATCACCAATAATTATGTGGTTATTTCAAATGATATAAGAAAGAGTTTGGATCATTGGAATTCATTTTTGCAGCACCTAAAAGAGACAAAATAGTCAACCCATTGAGGAAAATATTCTTTGCAATCATATGGAATAGACAATTATGTAATGATATTTTTTTGATATCAGTGTCATTCTTATACATACATTGCATAAGTATTTTGCTTGTGTGTTTCATTTATATTTGTTGATGAGTTTAGTCCACCAACTTTTCCCTTGGCCAATAATGACCCCATTCTAATCAAAACTCACTACATCTTGAAGATGTTGGTCATGAATTAGAATGTCGTAATGTGGTTTGGTATCCTTCATATTTTATCCATATGAAAGCAATGGGGCATTGCTTGCCAATATTTTTTTCTTTGAACATGGTCAATCATCACATCTCTTCCTCTTCAATTGCAAAAGTTATGATGTTCCTATTTGAGGTCTTGAAACTATGTAAACCAATTTCTTAATTGCACATGTTCCTTCAACTCTTCTTTATAAAATTAATCCAAAGATTAAATTTGTCAAAATTCACTAATTTTGAGCTTGAGAATATACTCAAAACCCTTTAGAGGAGAATATGTCCAATTATAATGAATTTTGCAGACATTTCCAAGAATAATGATTATAGATTGATAGATAAATTGTTGTTATGGGATAATTGAGAAAATTCATAAATAAGGTTCGATGATGTAGCTATTGATTGTTTCAATTTGACCAAAATGAAATAGATGAAGAAGAGTGGACAAGTGAGATTAAAGAGTGACATAATCATTGAGGAATTGACTTGATGATTTATGTAAAGATAGAATTGATGCATCCATCATATAAATGGTACCATGCTACACTTCTTTTGCGAGCATCAAATTACCTGTATCTAATCTACACCCTTTTCCATCAAGAGGGACATGAACTCTTGCATTAGTATAGTCATTTTAGAAATGAAAATAGATTTTCTTGCCAAATAGATAATAAATGTGATACTTATTTGAGTGGATATTATTGGAGTAATTATAATATTATCTAATTAATTATATAATTAGGTCCTTTATCACTTTATTCGCTTAAGCTAAACTTACGAGTGAATTTATCTTTTCTTAGATTGAGATTTATTTAGCACGTATTGTCTTTTTCATTATGATGTGTACATTTGTCAAGATCTCTTTTAATATTCCTCTAGGGTTTGCATCTAGGGTTTTATCTTTATGCTTCTATAAGTTTTCATTGTAATCTATTTGATTTTGTTACAAGCTAATCTCAATATCAAATTCCTTTTGGATCAATACTATCTCAAGGTTGTAAAATTCCAATCAGGATTTTTTTCTCTTCAGATGCAATAGGAATTTTGGATGTAGGTGATTTGGAAGGTGCAAGGTTAGTTATAAAATCATTCATGGTATCAAAGCGTTAGATATGTGACTTCTTGGTATCCCTTTATAATTTTGCACTCACTTTGGCCCCACTTTGGTGGTTGTTCCTAATGTACCTAATTCATGTTTGATTGTTCTCTGTTTCAAGATCATTTCCAAAACCTTGGTGCAATCTTCTACCCATGACCTTTGTTCTAGCTCAAAATTCTAGAACTAGGGCACCTATTAGCCTTATCAAATAAGTTGGCCCCAGATTTTGAATTAAGAATGTCATATTTACAAGTAGTGACCAATTATCTTTCAATCTTGGCCTTCCTAAAAAATTAAATTGGACAATGTGTAAACTGCAAATAAATACAATTCCCTCTTTCATTTGAACTCTGTTTTGTCTAGAAGTAATCAATTATATTATATGAGCATTCAATCAAGCATCATTGATTATAGATATGAAATTAAGGAGCCAAACATTCAAGTTTTAGCAAATATGATCAATTATTATGTTCCTCCATGATGAGGCATTCATTAACAACATTCAAGCAATATCAAGCCTTATTTGCAACTTCTAGCCACAGGTTTCATTTCTATGGTAATAAATGGAAATTCAAGCATTTCCCTTAAGGTTTCAACCTTTGTCTTTTCTAAGGATAAGATCTATTTTCATCAATAATTGGTGTAGTGGAGATGGAAACACTAACACAAGGTTTGACTTAGGTAAGCCCCTATACAATATAACCATTTTTCCTCATTTTTGTGTGTGCAGATTTAGATCCGATAGTAGAGAGTGTTATAGGTGTACAAAGAAAATAGTGACATATGATCCTAAATTTTGAATAAGTGTAGATAACCAGAATAAGGAACCCTCCAACCATGTCTAATGCTTTTGGGATATATTTTTAGATAGACAAACCTATAGGACGTCCTGATCACAAATCTAGAACTTTATGTGCGAACTAGCACCCTCAGACTAATGCCTCCTCCAACTATGTATGACATTTTCATTCACATATTGTAGCTATAGGTTCCTCTCTCCTGTTTCCATATTTGAGCTACTATATTGGTTTTCTATTTTGTATTTCATTGTTATTCCTTAGAGTTGTCAATTTTTATCATTTAGCCTATATTTTAAACATGCAAATCATAATCTTAATTCTATTGCAAATGGAAAGGAATCATAAAACACTATTGTTCAACTCTCTTATTGGGACTATAGCTATACCTATTTGGGATTCCAATTATATGCCATGAATATTTAAGATGTTAGTTTACATTCTTATGCTAGGATTTCATTTTCACACATATCATGAATATATCTTTGCTTGGTTTTTCATTCAAAAATCTTTATCTTAACCCTAAAATTAAAACCCTAATCCATGATTTCGGGTTCAGTAAAATTCAAACCCAATGGTCTAATAATTGAATAATTATTTGTAATTAAGTTCTAATAAAATCTAGTGTACCTAAAATTAGGGTTTAGGGTTTTGATTTAGATTTTAGGGCTTCCATTTTAAAGTTTAAGATTTTTCAAGTGTACATTTTGGATTTATGTTTAGGGTTTCAATTTTAGGGTTTAGATTCATGTTTATAAAGAAAAATGATAAATACTACGTGGATCCATAAATGGAAGAAAAATATATTAAAAAAAATAGAAGATATAAATAAGTAAACAAAAAATGATAACAATTGCTTTGTTAACTATGGTTTATGAGATACCCTTTGTTTGACAACTTTCTTTGAGATTTGGTCACTTTCACGTGCTTGTGGTTTGTTCACTATGTGTTGTAGTTAGTAAAAATCTAAATGATGTTTTGATTTTCTAAAAAATCCTTAATAAGTAGCTTCATTTGAATGCATCATTATATGAAAGTATTTTATATTCATAAAAAATGTCTTCAGTCAAAGGCATATTCCCATAAAGATCTTGCTCATACAACCTTCAAAGGTTTTTTTCTTTGAAAGAAATTTGATTTTGTCAATGCAACCTTCAAAGGTTTTTGAAAAAAATAGATGGGGATCTTTTCTTTCTTTGTCGACAAGTGTGACACATTACTATGAGATGAATCACATTTTTTTCTCTATTATGGACATGCCAGTAACTAGGACAATCAAGTCTCTAGTTGTTTCCATTTTCTCCTCCTAAACTTCTTTTTTCTCTACTTCCATTTTTTTTTATAAAACTCTTCTAATACGACAGTTTCGTGTCCATTCACTCTCTAAGAAGTTAGATAAACCATTTTTATTTAAAATTTGTCATACCATGACAATTTTTCTTAATTGATAAGTTGGAGATATTTTTCAGTAAGTCAAGTTGTGGTATTGCTATCAAGATTCATCTGTGTAGTTTTCAAGTCAAGTTCATTGACCCATATTTCACGAGTAGTGGTTCACGAGAACCTCTCTCTCATGAGAATAAAATAGGTTGTAACTCTTCATACCACCATACGTGACCAACAACCTTTAAAATTTGTTATTTACTAAACTTTGGTCTTCCCAATATAGTTTATGGCAAGGAATGAATAAAACTTTCTCTAAGCAAGGAGAAAGTAGTTCTTTAAGGTAGGATTTTGATGATTTTATGACCAAATTCAATAAGGTATAACTACTTCCATTTGCATTTTTTTTCAAATGAATAATTTTTTAATAGAGGAAAGATTGTTGATGAGAACAAGTTCATATATGCTTCTTTCTCCAAGAATTGAGAAAAATCTTTCATATTTTCATGATTAAAATTTTTAATTTATAAAATAAAGATTTATATGAGCAAAATAATTTCAGCCTATAAATTTGTGCTCACACTTTGAAAAACACACAACTATTTAAAATTATTCTTCCCAAAACCAAACCAATATTTATTTAAAATACCTAAAAGCTTTTGAGCTCGCATATCTAGGCAGGATACAATCCCTTAATATACGTATGTAAGTAAATGTACATATACGTACAGATCATAATCGTCACCATTAAATTTAAAACCCAAGATTACTAAAAAGGTATAGTTAAATTTCAGAATAAACAAGGATCCTAAGTAGGCCAGCTGTAAGGTACAGATTGATTCCAGATGAGCTGGAGTGCACGTACAGATTCATTAGTTTGCCTTTGGCGAGTCCAGGGGGCAGCGTACGATCTCCATTAGTCATTTCAACTTTCACGAGCTACAGTAAAAAACTGTAAAAGGACAACAATTCTTAGATCAATCAACAATGCATTTTGGTATTATTATTATTATTTTTTTTTTTTGGGAAAGGAATCCATTTAATCAATGTTATCATTGAGCTTTATGGGTATGTGCCTGTAAAGGTAATCAATATTCTCCGTGGATCATGGAGTGACCTTTATTGTCTCCTCAAATGTAGTGCCGCCTGCCTAGATTAGTCCAATACTAGATTTTAGAAATTGTGAATAAATGAGGCTGTGCTATTTTGAATTTTGTGTTGGTTTTTATATCAACCTTTGGATCACATTAGGGGAAAATACCCACTAGTCGTCTAGGCTAACTTCGTGTACCTAGAACTCATAAACCGTAAGTTGGATTTTACCAATTGTTTTGGTGTATCTTTGTTGGTTTTTACATCAACCTTTGGATCACACTAGGGGAAAATACCCATTAGTCGTCTAGGCTAACTTCGTGTACCTAGAACTCATAAACCGTAAGTTAGATTTTGCCAAATTTTTTGGTGTACCTTTGTAGGTGAGTGAAGTGCTTAAAGCTAAGGTTTTGCCTTTTGGGTATTCACAGATCACTCTGTAGGGATCATGGAGCGCAAAGTGGTCCAAAAGTGCCATTTCAAAATGCTCGCCCGATACCCGCTATGTTCTTCACCAATTGTCGTTCACTAAAAAATGTGAGTACTTGTGGCCAAATGTCCCAATAGTGGTGCATAAATGAGCCAATTACCAACCAAAAAAACTAAAAAATGATTGGTTATTAGTACATGTGTGATTGGCTATTGGTACATGTGTTATCATGTTTTGGACTCTTTAATATTAGTAATTGGGGGATTAAAGGGGTTGGTTATTAGACCCCCTAACAGTTACTAGGTCGTTTCCCCTATATGATTCATTGCTATATCTTGGTATTATGGATTGTGAAAATCTCTTGTTTTAGGTATATCTTCTCTTAATTTGCTCTTCGTCTCATTTTTTATGATGTTGGAACATTGCATTCAACAAGACTTGATCTGTGATGGACTCATTAAAAACCTTTCAACTTCCCCAACTTCGTATTTTGAAGGTGGTGAGAAAAACAAAAGGAGTGCTTTAAGAACATTCTTTTACCTTTGTAAATATATTGATATCTTCATTTTTTTTTCTAGATTGGTTTTGAATGGATGAATGAAGCTTTTTAATGACGTATATGAGATAAATAATTTATGGGACCAAGCTTGGGATCGATGTGATGACCACGAAAGAACCAACCAACAAAATCTAAAAGCAAACATATAGTGACCATTATTCCTTCCCGACCAAGTTTCTTCTACTATGAATCTTGACCAATTAATTGTCATCTTACAATTTTTGTTCCTCCTTGAACAAAGTATTTAGAGATTCAACTATTAAAATATTTGTATATTTGTTTTGAATGTTCTCAAAAGTTGAACGATCCATGATGTAATATCATTTTGTTTTCACCGACCCAAATATGTAAAGAAGACAAACCCTATCGGCTCATTTCTCTTTGGGTATTTTCCACCTCCCTATTTCACACCTAAGATGACTCGAACTAGTATTTTATATCCGCCTCTGTAATTCTTTTGTTGATGTTCACATGTGGAATTGAAATGCCTGACAAAGTATTTCTTTTGTTTTGATGGAAGAAGGTACAATAGTATGAATCTATTTGTAATAGAAAAATTAAGATAAAAAATGAAGCAAATATAGTTCAAGTGTAATTTGGACAATATTGATTTGGTGTGTGTGTGTGTGTGTGTGTGTGTGTACATCAAAATAAAAGCATACATATTATGATGCACAATATCATCATATTTATTTTTGGGTGTTGCAAAATTGCTCCTATGCCCTGAATGCTCTTACACACACACACACACACACACACACACACACACACACAAGAAGAATCGAGATAGAAACATGAGAAACATATCATTTATTACATCAAAGAGATTTCAATTACTATTTAAAATAGAATAATTAGAAGAGTATTAGACGATACACCATTTTTAAAATTTGCTAAAGTGAAATGTAGAATATGTGATAGGAAAGAAAGAAACGTCATAAGGAATATTAGTTTTCCACAATCCATAATAGTTATTTGCAATGTTTCTGGCTTAGTTTGTGTGTAATTTTTGAATCACGCAATCTAGACTAGAAATTTCGCAAATAAGAAAGGTCATTATGAATAAATTATAGTAATTTATAATTTGTTATACATTCATCTAACCTCTAATTATGTTACATAATTTATACCAAATATAGCAAGAGAATATCTTTAACTAGTTTTAAGCAACCACTAAATAATTGCAACCTACTGTGGATGAATTCATTTAGATTACATGAATTGTGCTCATTGAATACCCTTCCTACCATTTACACAACATATCCTTTCTCCTTACATAATAGACTTGTATAAGATGATGCAAATTGATATCTTTAAATGCTTATGCAACCAAGAAATTGAAACAATGAACAACCCTTATTACATATTTAATCTTTATATTTATATTAAATTCTATTATCATGTATTACACTTGACTTGATAGCTTTCTCAAGGATAAGTACTAGTCAAAATACTTAATTTAGTAACACAATCATCTATAACATTTAAAATTCTCTTAAGATATCATGCTAGATATCCATATCCAATAAAATATATAGATCTCCATGTACTTAAGAAAGTTTCTAAAGTGACATAGGAGGTGGAAAATATTTAATATTTATGTTCTATATGTAAAGACAATTGTATTTTTCAATAAGGGAAACCTTTTTCTATCATTTATAATGGTAAAATCATAGAAATTCCCTTCTTGACATGGGAGCAAGGAAGGGGAAGAGTGATGCACTCATATTTATTGAATGACTACATAAAAATGGGAAAGATACCTTTTTAGGCACCCACATGAGAAAAATGAAAATACAACTCTTTAGGTGGCCTCCTAGAGAAGTTGAAAGGTCATTTATTGTCTATGTTTTTTTTATTGATAGCCATGTGGTGTTCATCAAGAGGGGGAATGACATTTCCAAGGATTCTATAAAAGGGAGGCTTGGACTAGAGGTTATTCATCTGGAGTTGAGATATTCTCTTCATAGATAAAGACGAGTAGTAAGGAGTGTATAAGAATAGCTTGTAGCTCCATCTTGCAAATCTATAAAGCCTAAATTTGTTAATATTATGTAATTAAAGAATGAGTATTTTATTTTATTAAAATTAAAGAGCATGTGTGAATTTTCATTTCATTGAGAATTATAAGGCAAATTATTTCTTTCAATTTTCTGATTTACTATCTTTGTTATGCTATGTATGAATGTGGGGTGCAGTAAATCTCACATGGCATAAGAGATGATGTATTTTGAGTGGTTTAGGTGAGTCCCCTACATCAACGTATTTTTAAATTTAATTTGATGCCCCAAAAATCACATACACAAAAAATATTTGCTTAATTAGACATCTACAATCAAAGTCAAAGTCATGGACTATGGTTTTCTCATACAAAAATAAAGATTAAAACCTCCACATTTGTGGCAACAAGAGACTTGCATGGCTTCAAAGAATCTCTAGAACTTCACCGAAGGAAAAATATACGACCTCAATAGAGAGTCACTTTGTCAAATAGAGAATAAAAGTATTTCTTGTGTGATAAAGTTAATATCATCTCTACAAGAACATCAACATAGCCTACAAATGTGCTTAAATTGGCTAGATGGGAGGTCCAAACCCTCTACGTAGTGTTATGAAAAAATATATCAAAAACAAAAATGTATGTAAACAATATTCTCACAGAAGAAATAACTTGACTAATAATACCAAGACTGCCAATCAATTTTTAGTAGTTCTCTAACATATTGTATATTTTACCAAGATAGACTATGTTGATTTTCCATACCTATTGAGCAATAAAAGACAAGCAATCACATGCCCTAAAAGTTGCTTAGAAAATATAGAATATTGCAAGCAATTAAATAACATAGAAACACATAATAAGCCCGTATGAATTAACTCATGTAGTAGATGTGTATATTTATAATGTAAACAAGAATAATTACCACCTAGAAAAGTGGGATGCAAACTTCATATAAGGAAAAACTAAAAATATGTCTAAGAAAGCTTATCTCTAAACAAAAAAAGAAAAAAAAAATCCATGAGAGAATATATCTTAAAAAATATTCTACACTAACATTTAATAAAATATAACAAGATCACAAGTTCTAAATATGAAAAAATAATCATTAATCCATTATCATTGTGAGTAGTTATATTACAATATAATTAATCTCTTTATAAAAATATTAAAATTAGATGTAATAATTTTGTGTAAATGTAAATTAGTCCACTCGCAATGAAGAATAAGTTATAATTATATAATGATATTTATATTTTGTTTTAGTGAAATAAGTAAGATTGAAAAAATATCAAGCTAACACATGAAAACTCTTAAATAATTTTTTTCAATAAAATTATATTCTTCACTTATATTTATATAAATATGATTTGGCTTAATATATTAAAAATCATCATTAACAAAATATTTCAAGAAAATTATATTAAAATTAGATTTGATGAAGAATTTTAATGACATTCAAAGTATATGATATATTAAAATTTGTCTAATGTAAGTTTATATATGTTTTATTTGTTGTAATCTAAAAAATGAGCAAAAAGGATTAAATATTTAAATCATGATATCTCAAAAGTTTACAAAAAGACTTACAAACAATCATGACTATCACAGACAACATGACAAGGAAGAAAAAATGGTCCCCCACAAATCTGCCACCTCAAAGAAACTCATAACCCTAGTCAAAATAAAAAAAGAATTGCAATGATCAACTCTTATCACGATGGATAAGATGCAAAAAAATGAGTAAACTACTCATTGGAAAGAGAATCCCAATAAAAGAAATTATCCTCTAGGAGCCTATGTCAACCATTTAGCAAGAGAATGTGAAAAAAGGAGATGGAATCAAATCCTTCAGAAAGATAGTAAATTTGATCAACCAAAGAAGCCAAATGCCAAGGACCCTCAAAATTCCTATAGTTGAAAAGAGAAACTAAAATCATAGAATCTATATCACAAATAATATTCTTCTAGCCATATTCATGAGCTTTCATCAAAGAAACAAAAAGGGCACGACCTTCCACCCCGTTATTGGCATTGAATATTGTAGCCATAAACAAAAAGAACTAAAAACTATTATTTCTATCATGACCATACCAATAATCCTAGTTGATCTAGGATTATCCAGAAAGGAACAAGGATGATGATTTAAAAAACATCTTTAGGAGGTAGTGACCAATATCCAACTCTATTAACCTTATGAGGGTGATTGATACGAGGAACCAAGCAAGTTACTTATGTCCAAATGCTTAAAAATCATAAGATTAAAGGGATCAAAAACCTAGTCAAAAGAATACTTAGTAGTAAGATTCTCTTTTATCAATTTTAAAACCTTCTACCAAAGATACTTGATGAGATTTTTTTGGCCTTGAAAACATTGATGATTCCTCTCCAACCATATTTTCCAAAGAAGAAAAATAGGACTATCCCAGTCCACCAATAAAAAAAAAGTAACAGTGGGAGGTTGACTTAGGTAAGCCCAAAAGGTAGGAAAATATGTTGCTTGAACAAAAGGGTGATTCTTACAATAGCATCATTGTGATCAAAAATCCATAGAAAAGAGATATTAAAAGAAAAGATAAGAAGCATCTTCCTCACCTAGTCCACATAGAACATATTTAAGACCTTGGAATCCTCAATTTTGGATATTTCTTTATGTTGACTTCATTAATTTTTTACTATAAAATTAAGAGGCATACACATGTGGATAATTGGAATTATATAAATATCTAAAGCTAATAATAATATTTTTTTAGACAAGTTTGAATTATAAACTTCATCACATTTCATATGTTTATTTATTTTAACAAACTATTGGAGTTTAAATTTAATATAATTTTTAATATATATGTAATTATTTGGTTTATGTGTTCAATTAAAAAGAAGGTAATGTTAGTAGCACTTGACGAGCAGTGACTTAGAAAGGGTAAAAACTAAGAGAAGGATTCTACTTTAATATCTTTTTAAGCATCTCAAATTTCCTAGAAACCCCTAATATTCTTAGACAGGTTTTAGAACATTATATTGATGTTGGTTAACAATTGGTTTTGGAGGTTTTTGTATGATTCTTCAGGTAAGTTTTCATCCGGAGGCTCAATACTTATTCTTGACAAATGAAGATTCAGAAATTGCTTTTTAAACAATATAAAGGACTTAATCCTTAACGTATCATCAATCAATGTATATATATTAAACCATGATTTTCTCGGGACGTGGGTATGCCCACGAAAATATGTATAATTCTCGATAATTATCGAGCCATGGGTATGCCTACGGAAGCTATGTATTTTAATAAATCTCGACAATGTCGAGTCGTGGGTATGCCCATGTAAATTCTATGTAAGGACAGGACCAATGGTCCTGGGCAAGGCTGGAGGTTTTCTCAACCCCGCTCTTTCCTACCAGCGCCTGCAGTGAGCGGGGTCACATTGTAAAATAATTATTTATATTAATAAAAACTTCTCAGGGCTTCAGCCTTTTACCGATTAAAAAAAATAAAAATTATTTGGTTTATAATATGAATTATCTATAGATGTTTTTTAATATTTTTATTAATTATATATAATAATCACACAATGATAATGTATATTTTTATTAATTTAAAATTTAATTACATAAATTTAATTTTATTATGATTTTACAAAATAATCTATTTTATTATGTGAATTAATATTAAATTTCATAATAGTTTTTATCTTAACTTATCATGAGTAAAATGATTTTTTTTTTTAAATATGTAGGAATTGGGTACAGGACTCCCTATAAACAACTATTAGATTAGGTAGAAATCCTAATCTCCCAAGAACACCTGCATGCATAACCCTGTCACATGGAAGAAGCAAAATAACATAAAGGAAGAAAACTATGAAGGCCAAAAGGCCAGAGGCATCATGTTCATATGCAAAAGAATGATATTCTATTATGAACAATATCTCTGTTGTTAATTACAAAGAGGTGATTCCTTATAAAAGGAATCAAGAAACCCTAAAGGTAAAAAACCCTAAAGAATTATAAGATGCCTAATTTTAACTTAAGTGTAGAGTATAATAGACTAATAATTAAGTAAATTAATTATTAGCTATAGTATGACAACTCTAACACCCCCCCTTAAGATGAACTTAGGGAGAAGCTAAACAACTAAGGACTAAAAATGCAGAAAGTAAGAAAGATGGGTTCCAGCAACAAAGGCCTGATCAGGTACCCAAGTACAAGAAATCTTTGTAAAGCGGGGAAATAGAGAAAATCCAGTGGGAAAAATGCTACCCCAAAAAGAGATAAGCTAGATGAAGGAAACAAAACCTTCAATCTAGGAAAAAATCCCAAAGAAACGAACAAGAAAGAGCATGTACAACATCTCTAAAGCAAGAAGTTGCAAACACGGTCATAAGTAACTGCTGGAACCCCCACTGAAATAGTGCATGACCAAGTAGAGAAGAGAAAGTCTGAAGAGATGATCAATCGAAGAGGTGACCTCCAAAAGTAGGAATAAACGAGTGTCTATATAGTAGATGATCCATCTCACCGAACTGCATAGGTGCCTAGCCACTACATCCGCCTAGTATAGAGGAACAAAAACTGAATACGTAGATCACTCAACTGAACCAAGGAAGCAATAGAACCAACAGGTGAACCCCCCCATAATGCTGAATAGGGAGAGGTGTGACAGGAACACTGAAATGCAAGGCAAGAAACAACTGCAAGAAGAAGAATCAGGAACACCCACAATGCAGAAGAAGGTACAAGCACAGGATAAAGGGCGGTGTCAAAGTAGAAGAAATGATCTTTGAGACACACAGCATGGGGCAAATGTCGTGGAAGGTACACTCACTTGACAAAGGTGGATGAGCACATAAGGCAAAACATCATAACCCCCCCATGGAACTTTATAACTGAGTGCGAGTACAAACAAACAAACAAAGGTGCTTGAAATCCCAGACATGCAGAAGCAAGCACTTTATCTTAGCGTGTTTACAGAAAAAAGGAATGCTACAGAAGAGAAGTATACAATGCTCAGAGAGTCAGAAAGAAGAGTGAGCCAGAGGAATAGAGGAAGAGATCCTAGGACCTGTAGAACCCAAGTAATCCGCCAGAGTGCGAAAGTGAAAAACTTAGATGAGAGAGAACCTGGAGAAAAGATCCCTGCCACTGAAAAACTCACTGAACCAGCTTTTCGACGATATCTGGTTTGCCGAAAAAGGAGTCCGAATGAGCAAGATATGGCTCTCGAAAGACAAAAATAAACATCGGACTTTAACAACAAAAAAATTTGTCAAAACAACAAAACCCAAAACCCCAACCTCTATCATCAGAAAGATCTCGAAAAGAGCTTTTTGATGATATAAAGAAGTTAGAAAAAGACCTCTATTTGCTCCAGTTAGAGCAAAAAAACCATCAGAGGGTCAAAAGGGCACCAAATTTTTTTTTTAAAGCCCCTGGGGCTAAAAAAACTAAGCCCTTGGGCATATGGCACACGCAGGGGGCTGAGGGTGGAGCCCTTGGTCACTAATGTGACCGCCGCTAGGCAAAGATAATCCCGCAGGGCTAAAATCTCATTGGGTGGTGCGCAAGCAGCGGGGCCGGGTGGCGGTGGGCCGGCGGAGCGGAGGAGGTTGCGGTGGTGCGGGGCCGCGGAGGGCTGGGCGACAGTGCTGGCCGCGGCGGTGTGGGGCAGTGCTGGGCCGGCGGCGGTGGAGCGTCAGTGGCGCCATTCCATTTACATTGGCCGCGATGCATTTTCACCAAATTTTCGTTAAAAAAACCTAAAAAATGGTTTTTTTTGAATTTTTTTCTCCGTTTCTGTGATTGTACGACATTGGAAACCAAATTTTTTTGCCTCAGAGCCACGTTGTCCAAAACGGACAAGTTTTATATGGATTCTAGGGTTTTTGGGTGCTCTGAGCTCAATGGTGATGTTCGTTTGAGCCCAAAGTGACCAGAAACAAAGCCCACCTCTAAATCCACATAAAAAAACTCTAAAAACTAGAAAACCTCCTGCTTCTGAAACACTTCAACAAAACACGAACAAAGAGCCGCAGGATGGCCTTGATACCATGTTAGATTAGGTAGAAATGCTAATCTCCCAAGAACACCTGCATGCATAACCTTGTCACATGGAAGAAGCAAAAGAACAGAAAGGAAGAAAACTATGGAGGCCAAAAGGCCAGAGGCATCATGTTCATATGTAAAAGAATGATATTCTATTATTAACAATATCTCTGTTGTTAATTACAAAGAGGTGATTCCATATAAAAGGAATCAAGAAACCCTAAAGGTAAAAAACCCTAAAGAATTATAAGATGCCTAAGTTTAACTTAAGTGTAGAGTATAATAGACTAATAATTAAGTAAATTAATTATTAGCTATAGTATGACAACTCTAACAACAACAATGCACCAAGTAAACTTTTTGACATGATTGGTGATGTTGGTGCAACATGTCCTCTATTACCATATGGACTGGGGCAAGACTAGACCTCGTGACCACGTGCTTTACCATAGGAAGCTCATGCCAATCGAGCCAGACACCTAGCCTAGATGAAAATGAATTTTTAATGGACTAACAATTTTATAATAGATATGGTTTTCCTTTAATCTCTTATTTTATTGTTTTGAAGGTTTCCAAATATTTTAGTTTATCGTTGTGTTAAATTTTTTAACTTAAATATTATAAATGAATATAATATACATTTAGTTATTAATAAAAAAGTTTCTTATCATTTAATTTTTAGATGTACGTGGTTTAAAGGTAATTAAATTTCACTTCAAACTTGCATTAATATGGAAAGATTTACAAAATGGGATGCATTTTATAAAACAACTTCTAGATTTTTAGAAGTTGGCTCTTTGTAGAATTTTTAATGACTTTTATTTTTGCAAAACTATTGACATTTGATATGCACATGAATGCAAACCCCATTTGAGCCTACGTCAACTTTGAAAATTCAATAGGTGTGGAACTTGTACTAATGAAATGAGATTTAGAATTAAGAAGCTCACTCTTAGTAGGATTTTCAATGGATTTCGTTCACACTTATGGGAAAGAGAAGGAAACTTGAAATAAAGTACCACCTAAAAAGGTAAGAAACTAATTATGAAACCTCGTTATTTTTATATTTTTTGTTGTGTATGTAATTCAAAATCAAGAAGCTAGATTAATAAAAATGTGAAAATGAAAATTGATTAGGACATTAGAACTAATATGTAAAAGGTTTGATAATTATAGATTCACGAATAAAGGTTGTATAGGCACAAATAAGAAAAAATTTAATCTAATGCCAAAAATGAATAAGAGCACTGTAAAGCACAACATCTAGTTTCATTTACAAAATAGATTAACAATCTAATATGAAAAGCTATATTACACAATAATAATAATAACAATGTAATAAGAACAATGATCATAGAATAGTTGACGTTAAATGCTTGCATGCCAAATCCAACAAAGTTCTACCAGCTAAAGAATCTCCCTCCTTTTAAAATCCATTAAGCTTCTAATCTTTACACAACACTATACCTTTAATAATGTCTCCATAACTATTGGTCAAAGCTTAAAACTATATCAATTTTAAAATACAATAATACAGGTGATATCTATAAAGATACTTTCATAAGAGGCCTATAAAGTATCTAAATATTAGGAGAAATTATTCAAAAATTATGTATAGAGGTTTATAATCCAAAGGTAACCACTACAATCTTTGGAATATCCCTTTAAACTTGTATATAATCCATTTCAAACCTAGAACAACCATTCCAAGCATAGACACATCCTCACAAGATTGTACAAGCCTTCGTGATGAAAAGGTTGCACAAACATTAGAAATGTTTCACAGCCATAAAAGAAATCAAGGTTAATTTTTCTTTGTCTACAACCCAACATTAAATTGACACCATTCATCAACTAATTTGATAAAATGTGTAGTGTAGAGAAGGTTCCTATAGTTATTAGTAAGAAATGATATGCTACTAGTCAAGGTCAAGTTCAGTTGGTAGTCGAGTATGATAAATATCTAAAGCCTTTAGAATCGCTTGATTTTCTCCTCCATCAAATGACCAGCTTAGGAAAGTTGTTAGTTTTAAATGATGTGACATTGGTTCTTCTCTCTTGGTTAATACTTTAACAACCAATGGTGCATCTCCTTACATGATTTACAAAAGATTCCTTGAAATGTTGTGTCATTGATCTTTTGTAGCTTATGTGAACATTTGAGACCCAATGGAGGGAAATTTAATTTTAAAGATTCACATGGAGGGTAAAAGCACAATAATCTGTCACCCTTTTACAAAGGAAAAGGACGACAAAATCAAAGTTGTTCAGCTTCAATAGTATAAAAGTGACATTTATGTTTGGAATTTGAAGATGATGTAAACTAATAAAATGTTTTAAAATGGATGAATTTTATAATTAATATTTTTAATATTTTTTTTGAATAATTTTTGATATTTTTTTCTAATTTTTAAAGACGATTTTTCAGTTGCAGAAACATGCTGAAAATTAGGGGTCTAGTTCCCGCCAAAACATTATAGGTAAATAAACATTTTTTCCACTAATTTCAAAATATGTTATAGATGACATATATAGCTAGTGCATGAAGAAATAAAAATTTGTTTGTGACCTATATTTTCTCTTTTATAACAATTCAAATTCCAACTCACCTAAAATCGACAGTTTTCATCTCCCGCCATATTTTTCATAACAAATATATCCCAATAAAAAAAAGAAATATATATTCT
>MU225926.1:3142071-3154355 GCA_018584345.1 Thuja plicata
CTCCGAATCAACATCTCCTGGACTGTTAAAATACCTACTTGCAATATTTTTTAATTATAATAGACTATGTATAATTAAAACACTATAAAATCTATAAGAGATATTCTTGACTCTGATCTCTACAAAATGGTATTTTTGTATTTTTAAAAAAATATCATTAAAAATTCTTAGAGTTATTGAAACGTCACTTTTCTAAAATAATTTTATTTCTACGGTAATTGGCCTCAAAGTCATATAAAACATGCATTTAATAGACATTTCCAATTGGAAAAGTTAAAAACCTTATCTAACTTAACTATAATGAATCTAGCTAGACCATATGTTTGGCCAAAACCAATTTTTAGTTAGAAATACTAAAATTTAGCTGTGCTGATAAGTTGTCCTAAAAGGTGACAGATTATTGTGCTTTTACCCTGGAGTTTAAATGACTTATTAAAATCATTTTTAAATAAGAAGATAGGTGTGGAAAAATAAGTGTTCCTTTGAGTTCATTAAAATCTAATGATTTTTAGTATCTTTTAATTCTATTGAAAAGAAACTTGTAGCTACAAGAGAGAAGAACAAAGTAGAAAGATGAGAGAAAAGATCACAGACACAAAAAGAGAAACAAATATGGAAACATGGCTATCATGCAAAAAATAATAAATAATGGAGATATTTTTGGCATTTCAATCAAGGGTTTGTATTTCTATCCTTCTTTGAATATGTGTAATAAGTTCATTTGAATAATAAAAGGGATATTCTTTTGTTGGCACAATTCTTACCATTTTTGTCATTGGGCCTTTAGAGCCAATTTTTTTGTAATCCTGAAAATTTGATAATTTATCTTATGTCAAAGTACAAGTTACCTTTTGTGGATTTTTTTGTAAATGAAATAAAATAGTTGGCTTTACTGAGCTCTTTTTTAAATTCTTTCCAGTAGATTTATCTTTGTCTTTTATTTCATATGTGCAATTTCTTTACAAATCTAAAATCGATTAACCTTTTATAAATTACAATGTGATCCTCACCTTTCATTTTTGCATTTAAGTTAGTTGTGTTTCCCAATTGTAGATTTTGTGCAGATAATTCATATGCAAATATAAGACAACTTTGCGTTTGACATTTCTCCTTTCAGAATAGGATTTTATTTCGATTTTCTTCTTCCTTTTTCTCCTTAGTGGTAAAAAAAATATTTAATATCTTACAAAGAGCTAGCTTCAAATATATTGAAGGTTGTTTTACCATGTTTATAAGGCTTCCCATGTCGATGTAGATTTCAATATGAATTTAAATTCAAACGCATATTTGAACATCAACATATAAGCCCATCAAAATCAACCAACATCCCTCCAATCCCAATCACTATGTTTGTTGGTGTCTTAGTCTTTCTTGGAAACCCTTCTTAATCCACCTCCCCTCAAATCCATCCCCACTTCTTGATTTGCGTAGTTCCCCTTGAGTTTCCTCTCTAACTTCTTTCTTATTTGACCCCCCTCATCCTTTTTCTTCCTCCTTAACTCCTTTCCCTTAGTCGTGTTTCCTTCCTCTTTCCCATCTCCTCCCTTAAGCTCCTTAAGCATCCCATTTCTCTTTGACATGACCCTTTTGGTTGCATCATCCTCTTCTTTCCCCCTTTTCCCTCAAATGTTTCCTAATTTTGCCCTTTCTCTTTTTGAGTTGTCTTTTGTGGTTTTATATTTTATTCTTGCCCATTTTTATTTTATTTTAATTTATTTTAGAATTAATTTCTTGTCTATTTTCATTTTTGATATATATTTAATTTTTTTTTCTTTTTAGATATTAATTTAGTAATTTTAATTCTTTCATCTTTAATAATTTTTTTTATTGTTATCATTATTGGCTGTCATCATATATTCACATGCAAACATTTTTATTCTTATTAGGTATTAGTAATATATATATATATATATATATATATATATATATATATATATATATATATATGTTCTTAATTTCTTTCATTCTCGCTTTGTTTTTCCATCCCACTTTAGGAATTTCTCAACTTTCTTTGTTTCCTTTATTCTTTACTCACACATCCTCCATTTTTTAAATCTTAGTGTAACACACTTGTTCATTTATTTTCTTATACTTTTTTGTATTGTATTGTAGAACATTTAAATTCATAAAATCAACATATAACTTTATAATTTGTAAAGTTGAATTATTTTAATCTTAATTAACCACATACCAATCTCCTTAAGAAGAAACACTTATATTAAATGTTCAATCTATTTAAATAAAATTGTGGCTATTATAGATTTTTTCTTAAATTTAAAATATATATTTATAGAGCTTTTAAAATGATTTTCCATTCAAAGCAGACCACCTGAGAAAAGCAGTACCTATAATGAAGTGTACTTTCATTGAACGTCAGAAATATTGTACGGGACGGTGTTTATGCATTCCGAGTCTCATGGAATGAATCTGCACATTTCACGTTTGCCAATTTGCCCAACTCCATTGAATGCCCACAATATATCCAGCCCTCCTCCTGGTTGTGATATCGTTTTTCTGAACCGGAGAATGAATAGATGCAATATTTTTCAAGATGTACTGTTCTGCGCTTGGTATGCGCTCAAATGCAGCAGTTTGGTAGGACCAGGATGAAGCTGTTTTAAATTTCAAGCCCTAATGGACTGTCCTTTTGAAGGGCGAGATATGGCGAGATTCTCGGTTTGTTTGGAAGAGTACGCATCTCTAAAGCATTTCGAAGCAGAGGTACAAATACAAATCTGTAGCAAGGTCCACATTTCATCTGCCCCTTTCATGGGTGTTTAGAAAATGATTTCATCTGTAACTCTTTTGTCCATTTCAGTCTTCTTATCTCACTTCTTTTGGTGCAGCCAAGGACAGGATCTGCTCAGAACTATATGTATGTCTTTCTGCTCTTCTTTTAAATTCTAGGTTTTCCTGTGTATATACATATTTCTTTAAAGAAGAAGAAGAAAAAAGAGAGTATTCTTTTAATAGATGGCGGTTTCATATGGTTTATTAGGGTTTGTTATAAGGTGAACACCGTACTACTGTCACCGTCGTTCATCGACCTTATTATTTAGGTTCTTTGTCTGTTTCATACAATAAATATGGTTTTAATGCTTAGATCTCTGAAATGTAGAAATTATGGAAAATAGAACTTTAATGGTGAAGTATACCCTGAGCAGATCCATCTGTAGACCCCGAACCCCTTAAAATTGCGCCTCTAATTTCTTTCTATAGATAAACTTAGGGTTTTTCAGTTTTATAGAACTGCTGCAAAATAAATATTTTCCTAATCTGTTTATCGCCGTTCCTTCCAACTAAGTATGCGATGCTTAGCAATACTCACTGGATCTGGAAGTTAGAGACACCGTGAGCGATGTTAGACTGATTTTAAAAGTAGATCTGCTAGTCGTTATTTATCTTGATAAGGCGATTTGGGATCCTAAGATAATGATCCACATGTCTTCTCAAAGCAGTATTTTTAATCACATGGATGTTTAAGCTTGATCATATTAAGAAAACCTAATTGCTTGAAATTATTAAGGCTAGGATGCACATTTCTATAGTAAGCATCCTCATTAATCATCCTCACATTGATAGATCCTAGAAGCTGGAAAACTGTTTCCTTAAAAAAATACCCATATAGAAAACTTATTAAACTGGTTTATATCAAACCATTTCTATTGATATTATTCACAGTTTAGAATAATAGCAATGGCTCACTTAAGGTTGTGCAGGCCTTTGTGGGCCATATACTTTGTCATTTTTTTCCTTTCTTTTATTTTTAACGCCTTAGGATGCTTCTCCCTAACCAACTGGCTTTCTGATAAATTTGCCAAATTTGCCGATGTCTTTCCAAAATTGGAAATACATGTGAATGATAAGGCCTTTGCCTAAACCCGTGGCTATCCAGCAAACTAAACCGTATGATACATAAAGGAAATTGAAAAAAATAAACTAAATGTCCCTTTGGTTAGCGTTTTAGTTTGCTGTTTAGACGTTTCCTTTGCCTAATAAACTGCCCAGACTCCTGACAGCAGACATCTGGTTCATAATGTCTTATTTATTCCAATGGTTTTTACTGGTGGGTCTTCTTCCAATCTTGAACAAGTTGCACATTTAGTACTTTCAACTCCTTTAGTTGACAGTACTGGTGGAAATAACTTTAGTCAATTTTCAGTACCTTCCCTAAACAGCCAATAAATTCTTGTTTTCCACTAGAATAGATGATATTGCACTTGAATACACTCACAGCTCAGGATAACACATCATTTTAAATTTATCTGGATAAAAGTGTAAAACAGATTGTATGACTGTTATTTAAGCTCTGCGAGCAGTGAGTTGAAACGAATATAGATATTTCCCTTTCTAGTTCTCATTTTCGTTTAAAATTAATTTTATGTCTCATCTGAGACAAATATTTATTTGATATCTAGCACGCTACTTATTTAGATTGAATTCATTTCATGTAAGTAAGTCATCACTGTTTACTTGTGCAACTAAATGGGGTTTGAAGGTCCTTTTTTATTTCAGCAAGTTTGATTTGCTAGCTGCAGTGACGTTTTTGGGCTCTTATATTTCACTAAACGAAATCATGGACGTTAAATTTTCGTGACTGGAACGAAAAAAAACATAAATCTATTACAAAGGTTTCGCTTGGAGAGATGAGACGTATCCTAAATTAATAAATTTAGTTGTGTTGATTAAAATTTCTCTTTTAGAGATTTTTCCGAGTTGGAATCAGTTTATGGGAGATTGCAACACTTACCAAGTTGCAATTCAGCATTGACACCCATTTATAATCACAGAAAGAGTAGCCTGTGCCACATTGGAGTTAAGAGGATCTGATGCGTACAAATTTGGAGGCAAAAACATTCCCCAGTTTTTCTTCTCTTAGCCAAAAAGATGATTAATTTGATATTAACATGTTAAAAGTTTTTAACTGAGAAAATTTGATTCAATCTATCTCATTTTTTAGATTAAGAAAGCTTTAGATTGAAAGAGTTTTGTGCATTTTTATGAGATCTTTGTTGTCTTCCCAACTAGCGGGCTGTGTCATTGTCATTAGCATATACTTACAGATAAGTGAAGTCTCAAAAGAACATAAGTTCTAAGTAATGATTGCATCGAAGAGGAATCGACACAGGGATTTTGTATGCCATTTTTTAAAAGATTGATGAATCTTTTATTCAATATCTTGTGTTACCTGTTTGTGAGCTTTTTTATAACATCCTTTATTTTGTAGTGAGGGTATTGATGGTTAAGAGCATAGGATATTATGAAAATGAAGCTTCTCTCATCTATGGCATAACTGTTGTGTCACAGGAACATTTTTCACCTTTCAAGCCATCGTTCTTGTCCCTTGAGACATTTTGGCGGACAAAGGGGATATTAGGGGGCACCTCTTAGCAGTCCCCCCTCCCCTATTCTAGAAAATCTGGAAATGTTTTGTACATGTTTTCAAAATTAGGAATGACAAAAAAAAATTTAGCCGAAGATCAATGGGCCTTTGGTCTGCTGGTGAAGTTGTTTGGTTCTAAATGAGCCCACCAGGGATCAAGTCTTGCTGAGTGCAAAGGATCCGACACCATAAGGGATGAGGCTGGGATCGTGCCCCTGGCAGAATGGTTACCCCTTAGTGTTAGGATTAAGTAATACTGAGAGGGTGGTGAATCAATATTACAACACTTTATAAACTTATTTAACCAATTCAAACTCAACCATGCAATAACTGAAATGAAAAGAACATACACAAAAAGTAAACAACTCATAACACCATGATTTGTTCACGAGGAAACCTTGGGCAAGGGAAAACCTCGGTGGGGATGATACCCACAAATAATGCACTAAGAGTATAGTGTCCATGTCAGAAGACCTAGCCATGATAGGAGCTGAATATTACATTTAGTACATATCCATGTTAAAGGATAGAAAACCCTGTTAGAGGTATACAATGCACACACAACTCTACAATCAAAAAATTTGTATTGTTACAATGATTTATTAAAAATGAACAATACAAGCATCTGCTATGCCAAGTAGTCCCAAAGTCCCAATTATAGCTCGCATCAACTTCTGTCTGATCCTGACATCACAATGCATCAACGCATTCCACACATCCATATCATCCTTCGCATCAAAACAATTCTACTTATATACTCGATCTCAAAAAATTCTTCCAGTTGGCTCTCAAGAACACCACAAAACGTGTCCAACACTTAACCAAATACCAAATCCATAGTCGACAATCATACAATAACAAAAAGTGGGGTAGGACCCAATCCAAATCCAACTTAGCACTTCTGTAATCCGCAAATTACTCCCATAATCATTCCGACCATTGGACTGCTCTGTTATGCTGTTATACTGTCTTCGCCTGTCTTCAACATGTTGTAACTCTCAACGATCGACTCCAAAACACAAGCGACCTTAACAGAAGGTCTATTATATACCAAAATATCTCCCTCTAAGCTCGCATGACTTAGATCTCCATATCCTGTGCTCATTGACCAAAACTATATGACTGTACACTGTAAACTGAATTCTGGACCGAAACTGTGTTGTACTCCAAGCGACCATGCATATGAGTAGTGTTGCCATAAATGACAACCTCTATACAATCCTAAACGGGCCACTTGCCAACACTCAGTCCTTGGCTCTTAGCCGAAGAGGTTCTGAACCTCAAACAAAAAAAAATTAGGAATGACAAAAAGACTTATAAGGACGCCTAGTCATCCCCGAGGTGCTTGGGACATCTTAAAGGTTCCTTGACACCATTCATAATAATAATACCAATGAATATATATCATGACAATATTAAAATAACAATTAAAATAATTATGACTATAAAGACAATAATTGTAGTATACCAATAATAAATATATCATGATTCAAATTCACAATTGATGATATAAGTTATATAACAGGTAATACTACCAACGATAATTTGAACTTCTGATTTTATTGTTTAAAAAGGTTTTAAACTTCAAAATTTTCAGAATGTAATTGACATGAGGCTAGGGTTTTGGAAACATCATCCAACATCATTTTAAAATTGTCATATTATTTTAGTGTTGTCATCCCCCAAAAATGGCCCTCTTCTTAAAACACATTTCTTGTTGTCCGAGCCCTATTACTGAAATGTTATTGAACATAGTATATGTAGGTATAATATTATATGTTTGGATTATTGTTGAATCTCAATTATTATCAATTGAACACGTCATCTTTGGTTTCATCTAATCTTTAGAAAAATTAAGCCTCATTTTGTATTCTTCTTTTATCTTGTTTTGTTATCTTTGATTTTATCCTTTTTCAATTTTTTTCTTATCTTTTCTTCATTGGGTTGTTATTTTCTTCCTTCTCTTGATTCCTTGAATATTTTTTATTGTTTATTAGTCTATTTTGCTTTGTATTTTACACCTTTTATGTTCTTCAAAGATTCTACCTTGATATTACTAACATCTTAAATATTTCTAACATCTTAAACTTGGAGTATTTTCTTTGTTTTGGTCTCAGGAAAGGCAATAGCTATAAATTTAATTGACACTATATAATTTATCATCTTAAATATGGTATTTTTCTTTTTCAATTAAACTTTAAAATATTTTTTTTTCATATTTTTAAAAATCTTATTAATTTTTGTGACCTTGAATTTTTCCATTAGAGATAGCACCTTACTCTTTTTTTTATAATAAAAAAATTGTTTGGCTTAGTTTATAATATTTTTTTTACTATAATAAAGGCAACAAAGACTTTGAAATTTGCCTTGGTACATCTCTCTATAGTCCTTGGTGAGAGTTAAAGATTATTTTGAACTTTCTCATTTAAAATATAATTTTTTGTCACTTCCATTTTGTTATAGTTGTATAAAAGTTATTTTTTCAATAAATTTGTGTTTCTATTTTTGTTTTGTGACTTTCGTTAGATCATTTCTATTAAGTATTATATATTTTCTTGGTAATTGCTTTTTCTTTAGCATTTATATTAAGATTTTAATTTTTTTTACTAAATTTATCTGTTTATTTTCTCTCATTTATACTCAGTATTTATTTATTTATTTTATTGTTGTTTGAAGCACAATCATCCAAATAATGTGAGATGAATCTCTATAACAATACAAAAAGAATCATAAAGATACTTTTGAAATGTCATGTACATTTGAATGTCCTTGATATGAATTCAAGGATTACTTGTTTATTTTAGTAAACTTTAACTTAAATTTAAGTACCAGGGGCTGAATCTTCTATACCAAGTTTCCTTTAACTTCCTTCTCGTCACTTATATCTTTTCTCATATAAATTGTTTATGCAATTTTAGATCTATTATGCCAATTTCTTTAGACATGTTGGCATGAAATGTCATCTATATTGAGTTTTCACCTTGGTTGGCCATTAATCCTCATGCACTTTTTAATTTTTTTATCTAATCTATGTGATAATATTTCATCTTGATATCAAGAATATTTGTATTGGATAATATTTTAAAGGATGAAAAGAATAAACTAAAATTCATAAAATTTCTATAGCTTTAAGAATAATAATATTATTATCCAAATATTTTCATTTGTTCATATTTTCTTCCTCGTTGAATCATGGTGAACTTTCCTTTGTACATAAATATAATTTTTTTTGATATATTATTATTATTTTGTTAGATTAAATGAAAGTTCAATTATCATCCTCTCTCTAAGAAAATAACATAAAAATATTAAGGATTTTAAATAAGTTAGATAAGAGAAATATTAATCAATCTAAAATAAATTGATTATAAATTATAGAAAAACCTACATCATACTACATCAAATATAAGAAAACTAACCAAAAGAAAGCTATTAAGATAGTAAAATAATTAACTAGATGAAGACATTGGCTTAGAAGCTACCTTTGTGCTAACTTTGGTGGAGTAACAACTCACTCTAGCTAACCTGATAATTAAAATCAATGTGTGGGTTAAAGTGCCCAAAATTTCTAACCCAACATCTCTAATAATTATTTTTAATTTTCAATGCACAATTTTGTCTTACTAGTAGTGTGCTAAGTATGAATGCTTTTTGGACAAGGATTGAGATATATTTCAAAGCTTTGTTATTTTATTTTCTTGTAGTACAAGCATAGAAGCACAATTTTCCAATAAGGTTTCAAAGCCAAGCTAGAGCCAAAGAAAGCCACCTCCTCATTAGGAATCATATAATTCATAATCTAGTGGAATGCATGTTCAATATTAGGATCTACATACACATAACTTGGCTTTAAAGTTTGAAATAATTGATGCATGCATATGTAACTTTCTCTATTTTTGTAGTATCCCCCTCCCTTAGAATTGTCTAAAAAAATTAAAGATCGACTTAGGATACAAAATCTTTTGTAGAGTTGTTAGTATCTACAACCATATTTCCATGTATAAAGAATTAAAAGTATATATGTAATGATGTTGAGTGAATTATTTGGACTACATCACCTTCACCACTCACAAGCACACCATAAAAATGTAATGTGGAAAGTTGGTGACGTATTATTACATGTATGCATAATTAAAATATGACCTAATATTATACTTCAATATTGGGACAAAGGGGATAATTTAATTAATGTGATGTGAGTAGATATTGGGGATTGAGAAGCAAGCTCATAAGGTGGAGTATGTGTAAGTGACATTCTTAATCCTCCATAGACCACTTTCGCCATGTCAATAGGGGAAATATCATTCAATATGTTGGTCTTTCTAGGATCATGATGTCTTTTCTACACCACAATATTATATTCACACCAAAGTCATACAATTTTAGTGAAATTCTACCCAAGCTTTCTAAAACTGGTTATTGGAGTCCTTTTGGTAATGCCACGAGCCCATGTAGAAGAATCACTATATATCTATAAATCTATTTGATCGATAAGTGATTTTTATTGTTACAATGGTGTGTCAAGATTTGGAAGGTTACAATGCATAGGTGATTTTAAATAAAAACTTTCTACAATATTACATGTTTGTGATAACTCATACGTTTTCTATGCTGAGATTTTAATAAATGTGGGATGACAATTAAAAATAGTTTTGAATCAAATAAAGTATAAGTAACAAGTAAAAATAAAATGTAACCAAAAAATGGATATGCATGATCTACTTGATAAAAATAGGGTGGTGTTTTAATTATACTAATATGTAGAGAATAGCATAAAAAACATAAATTTGAGAGGTAAAAAATGTATTAGGAGCAAGTATAATGGAAGAAGTGATACTTTATCGAATAGATATAATAATGGCTACCCCCTCTATTCACTTAATTCATTACATGATAAATAGTTTCTTTTTAAGTTGGAGATCTAAAGGTAGGTTCAACAATTATTTTAGGAGGCTTGAAATCTTCCCAAAGCAAGTTCATACTTCCCCATTCATTGAGGGTGTCATTGATATTCAATACAAACTAGAGTCTTTTAACTTAAACATTTTAAATAAAACACGTGTTATCGGTTCGACGGTTTTATGGCTGGACCTGGGTCTGGTTCGAACCAAGTTCGGGTACTATGTCGGTATGGTTTGAGGTTCGCCTGTCGACTGTCTTGACTTCTGTCACATTATATTTCCGAACTCTTTTTACACTGTCGTGCCCACCCTTTTTATTTTTGTGATGATTGCCCTTCCGTGTTTGCTCCTCTCGCACTAGGCAAATGGATGTATTGTCAGTTCCAATAGTTTATTAATGCATGGTTAGAACTTAGGAACATTATTTAAATTAATTTAATGTATGGTTATGATTTATCAATGGATCGCCACTTCTAAGAATTTATTGACGTTCAGTTTATTAATGTAGTGTATATTAATAATAAATAAAACTAAAGTTTGCTAAAGGTCCATCTATAATATGCATAAAGTTTATTAATATTATTTTATTATTTTATTTTTTGATATTATTGTATTTTTAATAATTTTAATTTAATAAATTTAAATATTAATATTTATATTAAATTAAATATTATATTATTTAATTTTAATAAATAATACGTTTGATTATATTATTTACTAATAAAATTTAATTTTAAATCTTTTGGAGGACTATATATATACTAAAATATATATTAATTTTAAATTAATTTTTTAATTATTTAATTTAATAAATAATACATTCGATCAAATTATTTACTAATATAATTTAATTTCAAATCTATTGGAGGACCATACATACATACATACATACATACATGTTTTTGTACCAATGAACCCAAACGAACACAAACCCCATTTTAAAATTTTGTTGTACTAGCAAACTGGTTTGTCGAACCCGAACTTGAACCCAAACCTGAATTGACAACTTAGAATAAAACTAATAGTTCAATTGCCCTCTTTAAAATAATGATTGAAGTAAGTGATTTCAAAATATCAATAGATTTGGCTAGCTTTCACTAGTTGATCAAATAATTTATTTATGTTTCATGAATAACACAAATCTTGAGGAATTTTACTCCATAATTTTTCTTGCTATATAGCTAACAATCTTGAGGGATTCAAAGATATAAAATGCTTTACCTAAATAGAAAGTTGCCTCTTAAAAGACACCCAATGGTGAATGAACAACTACCCTAATACCTAAGGGCCCGTTTGTTTCGTGGAATTTGTGCATGCTGGAATTGCCAATTCTAGAATTGAATCCATTCTGGCAATTGTGCTATTCTCAAAATGAATTCTAGAATATGGGCTTGTCATGTTTGGTTCACCTGGAAGATGACTGAGAAGATGCCAATTTTGCGTTTGGTTCCGCACAACTAGAATTGGAATTGGAATTTTGTTTTTGCACACACACACACACACACACATGTATGTATACACACACACATAGGTATGTATATATACACACATATACACACACATATACACACACATGTATATACACACATGTGTATATAGACACATATATATGCACACATGTATATATATACACATTTGTATATATACGCACACACATGTGTGTATATATTGGAATTGCCAATTCTAGAATTGAATCCATTTTGGCAATTGTGCTATTCTCAAAACAAATTCTAGAATATGGGCTTGTCTTGTTTGGTTCACCTGGAAGATGACTGAGAAGATGCCAATTTTGCGTTTGGTTCCGTACAACTAGAATTGGAATTGGAATTTTGTTTTTGCACACATACACATACACACACATGTATGTATATACACACACACATGTGTGTATATATACACACAGGGGTATATACACACATATGTATATACACACATATATATGCACATGTGTGTGTGTGTATATATATATATATATATATATATATATATATATATATATG
>MU225926.1:3155537-3165923 GCA_018584345.1 Thuja plicata
GCTATTCTCAAAATGAATTCTAGAATATGGCTGTCATGTTTGGTTCACTTGGAAGATGACTGAGAAGATGCAAATTTTGTGTTTGGTTCCACACAACTAGAATTGGAATTGGAATTTTGTTTTTGTACACATACACATATACACACATATGTGTACACACACACACACATGTGTATATATACACACACATGTGTGTGTATATACACACATGTATATATACACATGTACACACACATATATATACACATACATACATGTGTATATATACACATATACACATATGTGTATATATATACACACATACACACGTGTGTATATACACATATACACATATACACACATTTGTGTATATATATACACATATATACACATACACACATATGTGTATATACACACATGTGTATATAGATATGAGTATGTATATACACATGTGTATATATACATACATGTATATATACTATATATATACATGTATGTATATATACACACAAGAGTATATACACACACATGTGTGTGTATATACACTCATGTGTATATATACATACATGTATCTATACTATATATGTACATGTGTGTATATACACTCATATGTATGTATATATACACATGTGTATATACACACATATATATACACATGTGTATATATACACAGATTTATATATACATTCTGATAGCAATATAATATTAACACAAAAATGAGAATGAATTTTCCTTCACAAAATAATACTCTCAATTCCAATTCCAATTTTCAATTCCAATTCCAGGTCCTGAGGGGGAATTGTGGAATGCTCAAAAAGGCCCAAAATTAGAATTCGCATAACCCTATTCCAATTTTTAATTTTGGAACCAAACAGGGAATTGAACATTTTGGGAATTCGAAAATGCCAATTCCCGTTCAATTCCAATTCCACCCCTCAACCAAACAGGGCCAAAATGACCCAAAATTAGAATTCGCATAACCCTATTCCAATTTTTAATTTTGGAAACAAACAGGGAATTGAACATTTTGGGAATTTGGAAATGCCAATTCCCGTTCAATTCCGCGAAACAAACAGGCCCTAATTGATTAGGATTTCCTTTATTTTCTCCATCAAAATATGTTTTTGGAAGTCATCTCATAGCCAAAGACCAAGATTCATATATTCATTTCATATTAGTAGTGATTACCTCATTAATAAGGCATGGTAATTTTTATTAATGCTTAACATATGTATAGGGAAACAAAATACATCCTAAATTAATTTAGATATCTAAATGGTGATAAAACATTTTACTATAATTTAGAATAGTCCAAGGCATTGAGTAAAACTAGTCATAGCATTATGTTTTGGAGATCTAAGTTTGAATGCTTAGAGGGACATCTAACATGGAATTTTGAAGTTGTGACTCTTGGTACACCATAGTGTGATCCTCAACAATATAAAGACGTGTGCTAAAATCATGCATTAGTGTGATCTTCAACAATAGAAAGATGTGTGCTAAATCATGCATTAGTGTGATCCTCACAAAGTGGTGTAAAATGTAGAGATGAGAGTGAAGTAAGAGATTTCCATCAATATTTTGTCCCCACACTAGTGAGCACAAAATTCAACGTAAGAAAGCATGCAAGAATATAAATGGAAGAAGTATCTATGACAAAAAGAATATAAAATATCTAAAATTTAGAAATTTGAGAAACTAGAACAAGTATGTGCCCTTTTTTTTTAATCTATGGTATGCACCAAATGTCACCATATTGTCATGTTGAAGGAAAATACCAACATATAAATTTATGTGCATTATGGGAAATAAAATTAGTATTAATATGCCCTCAATTGTGTATACAACAAAAGTGTGCCCACACTTATTAGGAGAGAAAATAAAAATAAAAAATAAATAAAATTTGCTCATATGAAAAGTAAGCATTTTTATTATCGGTAAACGTTTTTGACTGAAACTATGAACTAGTGGGGTCACAATGAGAGACTCATCACTGTAGTAATTGGGTAATTGGACATATGCTAAGGCATTAGCACCTCTCAAATCTGTCTTGGCGGCTATCTCTCAGTAGTTATCCGGAACCACCTTATCACTCCATTTTTCTCGGTCGAGGACATCTCCTTATCTCTCCAAATTCTCACGCAACCAACCTCCTAAACACTCAATAGTGTTGGGCCCCCTCTAATCCACTGGTGCAGAGTGAACTCGAACATCAATCAAGTGCAATCTTGGCCTGGCTGGAAAGGCAGTTCAATTTCCCAAATCACCTGTGATCTCCTCGTCCACATCGACAATTTGTCTCATCGTAGGGTCTTTTCTTGTACATGGCAAATATTTTGACCACTATCAATAGCGGAGTAACCTGAGTCAGAACGAAGGCAGGGTAGGCAGATTCGAACCAAGGATCTCTAGCTTCGAGGAAACTAAGCATGTTATCTGAAACGAATGAATGAATAATTTTAATGACGTCTACGAGGTCCAGCAGCTTAAGGGACCAAAGGAACTGACAACTTTAAACAATTTCCATATTCCTTTTCAACTCTGATTTTCTTTTATGAATCTTGATCAGCAAACCCGCGCTTTGGTTGACCTTATCCTCTTCAGATATGTGCCCAAGATACAATTATATTTGTGTTTGATTAATGTGTATGAATGATGTGTATACAAAGATGCAAACATGTTTTCTCTTAAAAGAGAAAGCATAGGCACATAAAACTTAGATATATTGCATTTAACTTTATAGATGTGAGTTAATATATGATCTCCATCATCATACATTATAAAGCTAGGTGAAACAAATCCATTTTGTAAAGTATAAGCCAATATGCCATATCCCAACAAATTATGTTACAAATCACTTGTTATATCCTTTTTAGTAGACTTTTAAATCATTAATACAAATTTGATAATTTACAACTCACTTATAATGGTGTTCAAAAGGTTAGGTGGTGGAGAATGGTCAAGGATGGAATGGGGAAACCAAGGTTATATGTTGGAGGAATATTAAAAATAATGAAGTGTGTAATCAAAAGGGGAATGCTAATTGGTTGAGACATAAGGTTTCTATGCATAGTTTACTAGGTAACCTTCCAATAGTTCAAGAGCTTGCGTCATACCCTATATTGTAATATTTTCCCTTGCTTGGTTCCACATCCAAAACCACCATCAGTGGAGGTAGAGTCAATTGATTGAGTAGAAGTAGTAGCAAAGCCATATGCAGATCTATACCAAATTTACCTAGATAGAGTTATTAATGATCCAAAAAAAGATCCAGATTGATACCTAGTTCCTTGTTCCAAGCATTTATGCTTGTGAGTGGTTGTTGAACTAAGAAAGGGTTGACCCACATGGCGAATAAGAGAACAATAGTCATAGGACATAGAAATGGATATTGAGTGGCTATAGATTATCATCGAAAATTTAATGAAATGTAAAAAAAATTCTCAATGAGAATTATATCTTAATGTCTGTCCTTATAATTCATATCTTATAAAGCTTAGTGAAGAAATGAATATGCTAATTTTTATGATAATTTGTCTCATTCTAGCTTTGTAGTATCCTTCTAAATTCAAAATGATGGTAGTGACAATCTTGATTACAACTTGAGAGCCACTTTTAGATAAAATGATTACTTAATGCATGAATTTATGTTTTTTTATTTGTGGACTCTTATCATATCATATTATCATATTGTAATACTAAGAACAGTATATTCTTATTATTTCAATTCAGTTTTCACCCTATTTTAGTGAGAATCTTTTGACACAATTATTTGTCAACAAGTGACGCACTCTTATGTTAGTTAGGTTTGGCTCGTGATTTAATACCTCTTCATCCTTATTTACTCTCATTCACACTTTATCCAAGATATTTATCATTTCATCTCTCATTCATACTTGCTTTAATGCAATGGCTCCTAATCTCGAGATTATTAATTTCTTGCCCAAGTTTGTTTCTACACTACTTGATATTGATCTTGTGATGGATGGGAGTGAAACCACATAATTTAAATGGATATATATTCTTTTATAGGAGAAGTAAATCAAGTCTAGCTATTAGAGTTTAGGGGTTTACTATCTATATGTTTTCCTTATTTAAAATAGTTTCTTTATCAACATCGACTATTTCTATGAGAGTACTTATCCTATCAGACATGGATATAAATTATTAAATATATTATAGTGAGTGCAATATAGGAATTCTAACATCCCTTATATATTTGGTGGGAACTCAATTCAAAATACAATTTGATAATTTTATAGCTTAATATTAAAACATTCATCTTGCTTACTCTTGCCCTATCCCATACATCACAATATATTATCCAATTAATACTTCTTCTCTTTGATTACAAAATTTTTATGTGGATTATGAAATGATATTATATGTTGTCTCTCAATGCTCTTAAAGATAATGGTTTATGAAATTATATATTTACATGCTTAACATACTCAATTTTATCTTCAGCAATTCATTAAATCCCCATAACTTTTTTTTATTATTAGTCTCCATTCCATTAGATCTTCAAAAATTAAAACTTTATTTATATTTATGAAATACATAAATTATCTTTTGTAAATCCAAATCAATTGCATTATTTGAATTTCTCATAGAAAATAAATATATCCTTACCAATCTTTAATAGCAGTACAAAACTTCCACTAAACCTTAAGACATCCTCTATTTAAATTTTAAGTTTCTACACCCTACATAGCAGTACAAAACTTCCACTAAACCTTAAGACATGCTCTATTTAAATTTTAAGTTTCTACACCCTACATGCTTATAAAATGTAACAAAACCAATGGTTTCAAATTTGTTTAGAATATGCTTATAGTAAAGTTATAAACCTTGCAGCCCAAGCATCAATCTAATTGTTAGGTGGGTTGATATCTAAATAATATATTCATACTCAAATCGACAACTCGATTTGATGATGTCTATACATCGAAAATTCGTTAGTCTTTGCCACTGTTAGTGTTGAGGAATGATCAATACAGACATGCTCATAATCTCTTTCGAAAAGCAATGTAAAAATGCCGCTATTAACTATATTGTGAGCGTATATTGTTGACAGCCAATTTTAGATAACTTAATACGACTCTTCCTAGTACTATCAGATTTCCTGAGTTGTTTCAATGGCGGCTCGTGAAGAAAAGACTAAGTCCTTTGTGTTGCCTGCATCTTTCCCTAAGGCCTTGGCTTAGTCCCTACACTTCATTTTGAATTTTTGAAGCCTTGTTATTGGTAATGGTATGTAACTAAGCGGAGAATCTTTCATTTATGAAGTTACTAGATGCCGACCTTTTATCATGGCGCATTGGTCATATACAATTGCACGTATTTTCTATGCCCTTTGAAAGAAGAACAATGGTTGAGACTTGCATTTTGGGTTTGGTTATTTGGACTTTTAGATATGTAAGGTAATTAGATCTTATTGAGTTAATTTTAATTAAATGGTTGAGATTAAGGTAATTTTGGTTTAGAAATCATTTTATTAGTTTAGGTTTTTTTTCTGCTTCTTGTTAATCATTTCAAATTTTACAATTTTTACCATTTTTTTCTACTTTCTGTTAAATTGAATATATTAAATAATAAAATTCACCAGCTTCTTCAATTAAACTTTTTAAACTAATACTACACTAAGAATTTAGGGCCATCCATTCTAAAATAATGTTTAAAGATATCAGCGATTAGAAAGGTCCCATCATAAGACTCCAGCCTAACATGTTCAGCAGCATGATTGGCAAGATATAATGTTCTGTTTATTCCTTATGAATTCGGAAGCAGGTACATGGAACCCTAAGTGTGTCTGCAATAAAAGTAGGCAACTGTTGTTTGTTTGCCAGGCGGCCTTATGATCCATGTTTTGTGGAGTATTCCACCTTGCAAAGAAGGGAAGAGGCTACTCGTTCAATTCTGGTAGACAATGATTGAGTGGCTAAACATTTCGCCTACATCTTTAACCACTACATTTAAGCCTGGCGATGATAGAATGGCTAAATATTTTCTGTTCATGTTTGGCTTGGACATCGATGTCTCAAAGAAATTAAACTTGAGACTTGGCAGAATACATGGCTGGTTTTTTATTGGTCATAAGCCAAATAGTGTCTATGTATGGTAACGAATTGACTAGTGTCATGTGTCCTGTGTTTTGAGGTGGATATTTGGTAAGCTTATGTTGCTTACTTGGATTAAAACATGTTCTATTACTTTTTAAATTTGTTTTGTAAAGTAAATATGTATTGGATTGTTTTGTTGGGGAGGTAACCTTTTACAAATTGATTCATAAAAGTTAATTTGATGTATCTTAATCCTTTAGACTTCTAAATCTCACATACCTCATACAAATTCCTTCATTTATTTTTACAAAAGATAAATGATTAAAAAAAGCAATAAATAGTTGATCTAAAAGTGATTAATCAGAGCTGTTGATTGGCTACAAGAATTTCAAGGTTTTAGTCAAAGCAAAAGTAGGGCTTCAATTCAAAGGACACATGAACAAGGATTTTATGCCACCAAAGAAGTAATGTAGAGACAAGATGTGTGAACGGGTAGTTGAAGATTTTAACGACACCCTCAAGCTTGCGAAAGCATATCAAAGACATTAGCAGTTGAATCAGTAATGTCTAGGTACTTGTAGAAACAAATTATATATTTGTAGTTGTGTGACGTGCATAGGAACCAAAATATGTAGGTCTTGAGGAATGAGTCACAGTGTAAGTAGTTATTTGGCCGTAGAAGCCAATGAAATTAGGTGTCTGCAGGAGGTTGTGCGCATGGATGAAAGAGAATTCCCTTGTTGTATGCATATGACATAATCCAATGAAGATTCTACTATTTAGACATAAAAATAAACTCTGATTGAGCATACAGAATGTTGAAGTGAATTCAATGATGTATATAACATGATTTAGTGAAGATTCTCTTATTTAGACATGAAAGTCATATCTGATTGAGTATGCAAAATGTTGAATTGAATTCATTGTTTATGTAGAGTCTCTACAAAAGTTTTTAAGGGTTTGTGTTAGATTGTGACAGGCCAAACAAGTGTTCCAAAGTAACTTTATGTTTAAAATTGAATAAGTTTTCTATACAATTTGAAAATAAGATAATATTGAAAATAAGATAATAGAAAATATAAAAATTGAATGCAGTTAATAGATTATTATGTTGAATTAATTTTATAATAATAAATATTTCAGTGAAGCGTGATTTAAATTTTTAGAAAAAAATAAGAGATAGTTGAACTATTTGGACCAACTTAATTATGAGAAAGAATAAGTTTGTGTTGATTCTAGAGAAGATTTAGTCTTTAAGGATTTGGATCCTCCACATTTCATTGTGACGTTATAGGAGATATTGTAATTGGTCTCTAGGGTCACCTTCATTGACTTTTGATTCTAGAGTAATCCATCATCAGATTGATTGTAAAACCTTCCCAATGTCTTGACATGAGATTTTTTGAGCAGACATGGATTATTAAGATACATTATGATATCTTATCTTTTTGAATTTGAATAAAGTGTGCATCTCTAATTCTTATGTGTAATTTTACATAATTATTTCTTCCCTCTTCAAATCGGTAACCATATTTTCAAATGGAATAAGGAACAATCTAAGAGCTAAATGGTGATTCCTTACATCTTTCTTGGTTCCTCCGTGTAGATTAGTGTAATTTAGGTTTGCCATCTTACCCAACTCTAATAAAATGTTTTGTTTTGCTAAATTTACTTGAGCTTTTGTTTCTTTTTGTATTGGATTATGAATAAATAAAGAGAATTTACAATATAATCAACATGAATCAACAAGAGAATTCATAACAGGATCAATATACATTTGATCTCATATTTCTTATACTCTTGAGAATTTACGACATAATCAATATTTATCTGATCTTGTATTTTCCATACTCTTAGTGGGCTCTTAGAGGGTGGTTGTGCATGCTGGATTCCAAGTTACACATGAAGTAAATATTGTTTAAAGGATTAATCTAAACAAATATTTAAACTAGTTTCCTATTTTTAGTTGCATGTATAATCTTTTATTAAAAAATCTTAGTGGTGCTCATATACATAGGTTGTAGCTTTGCTCTATATGTGGGCAAACCTCTTCCCTTGTGTAGGATTTCAAGTTTCTGGTCCACCAAGCATTGGAAAGGAGAATGGGGGAAGATATTAGTATTTTCCCCTTTGCTAGGGCTCTTTCATTTTTTAAGTTGATTTTATCAAAGATAAATTGCGTGAAGGTTTTAGGTGTATTTTCGTTGTATGGAATTATGGTTTCAAACTTACGATCCTCAAACCGATTCCTTTCCTTGAGTCTACATACGTGTTCTATTGACTTAACTATCTTTCTAATTTTGGGAATCAGAAGGCCCAAGAACTATTAGCAATGGACTAGGTAACTGTCATTGTATATTAAAGGAGATGATTGATCTTCCTAAAGGGTTGTCAACTGAGATTTCCTTGAAGGTTGGCAGTAGGTGATATAAAAGAATTGATTTTAGGTGTATCGAACATCTTTACTTTTACTGCCTCCAGAGAATCTATAGTCACAGAGGGATCAACTTTGTGTGCTCAAGACCAGTCTCATTGTTGTGGTTTGGTGGTTACCAACTTCTACCAAAGATCATTGAGGTCGGACACTCCCCCTTCTTGCTTCTTCCTTCTATGATTACAAGATTCAAGTGTTGTTCTTGACAATACTCTTTCTGAAATGAAGGTTTTAATTGGAGATGATATTGGATTGGATTTTGAGGTTACAACATGTTCAATATTTAAGATAGACACTAATTCAATTGGAGATGATATTGGCTACAACATGTTTAAGATTTGAGGTAGACCTTAAGATGGAGGTTTAAGCGGCAAAATAGAGAGCTAAAAGGGTGAAATTAAAATATTCACCAATCCAAATTGCAATTTCCATTTAGTTGAAATTGGATAGAGGTGAAAAAAATCTAGTCATAATATAAAGCCTTAAGTAACATTAAGACCACAAAAGAAGGGTGGAAAGGGATAGAAGTATTAAGAGTCTGTACATTTGTAGCTTTAGAAAGTGTCACATTTAAGTGATGACCTCATTGATAGAGGTTCACTTGCATAATTAATTAAACTCCTTTTTTATTATAAATAATAATATTGAGAAATTATTGTTATATTTATATGAATAATTAATTAAACTCATTTTTATTAATAAATTTTTAAAAATATTTGAAAGTTTTAAGAGGTAAATTATTGAATGAATAATATTTTAATATATTAAATATAATTTTTCATTTGTGAAATTTTAATTATTTGGTCTTATTAGATAAAATATAATTTCAAAAGTGATAAATTTTTAAGTTTAAAAAATGACCATTTTAGTCTTATTATGATAGATTTCTATAAAAAAAGTTTGTCTTATTAAATAAGTGGCGAGTTATTAAGCTTTTATAAATGACTAATTATTTTCTTTAAAGCATAATTTTAATAATGAATTTTATAAAAGTTTTTTGTCTTGTTTCGTGAGTATTTTTTAACTATTGAATTAACATATATTTTATTGTTTAAGTATTAGAGTTAAATTTTAATAGTGAAATTATGAAAAGATTTATCATATTTATAATCTTAGCTCTTTTAAGTAATAAATTATTAACTTTGTTAGGAATATTGCATCATTGGATTATCTATTGAGTTTGTTTTTTTGATTGGTATCTATTGAGTTTGTTATAGCTTAAGTTTATTAAATAGATTAAAAAAATAGTGGTACAAATGTTTGTTTGTATTAAGATGATAAACCAATTCAATATATTTAATAGTAGTTAAAAGAAGTTTTCTATTATATATTTTTTATTAAAGAAAAATATGAAATAGAAGAATATTATTTTGCGAGCAAAATCTACTCCTAATTTTAGGCTGATGAGAATTGTGTCCCACCCACTTATGTCAAATTGCTTATGAGTTTGTGAGAGTTGTGCACTATGAGCCTCTATCAAAGACCTACTGATCTGCATCCTTTGAGCTCTTTGTAAATAGGTGGGACGGTTCCTGTGGAAGTATGGATTGATGCTCTTTTAATGCTATCGATACTCGATATTGAGGTACAAAATTCAGTTGATTCATATTTCATCTCATTTTGATCAGCGAAAAATTCTTTTGCAACAATAGAATATATTTTTTATGAACTCAAAATCATAGAGGTATCCCAATATTAGTAGAGCACCATCATATCTCTGAAAGGAAGCCACAATGCGAAATAACACTTCCAAATGTAAATCCCTAATGCCCCGTTTGTTTCACGGAATTGGGAGTGACACTTCCAGGTTTTGGGAGTGACACTTCTCGTTTTTGCAAATCCGCTGTTTGTTTCTCTAAATTGCAATTCTGGATTTGTCAAGTAAAACCAGGTTTAGACACCAAAATGAGT
>MU225926.1:3165973-3187582 GCA_018584345.1 Thuja plicata
TTTGATATAATAAGGTTTTGAGTCAAATTCCAATTCCCCAAGATGCAAAACCGGGATTTCAAAACCTGATTTTGTGATAATAAGGTTTTGAGTCAAATTCCAATTCCCCAAACAAACAGGGCCTAAGAAGAGTGATTTCTTGCAAGTGTCTTTTTAATTCTAGATCAATTTCGGCAGCATAATGACTTCTCTCAATAACACTTGTCTCTTTTCTTCTACAACACTTCGTATTTATAGTCTTACAATGCACACAGAAGCAGTTGCTTCTACAACGTTTCCAAAAACTTCCTTTATGCATAACCTTTATATAAATAATATTTTAATACAAATATTATTTATCAGCACATACAAAATGCTCAAGAAACTTTCTAACATTTTCTCCAAGTCTCCTTGCCCTAAAGATTTGGTCCCACCGTATTGCCTTTTCCAAAATCATGCACAGAAAAGAAAACAAACTATGCTGCCACTTGTTGCAAAAAGGGAACTTTTAAGAACTTCCCAAAACTTTTCTTAAAATTTCTCTCCTTGTGACACAACACACCTCTCTCTTTCTCCTCAATATTAATAATATTGATTGCATCCAATTTCCATAGGGACCACCACTAATATTGATTGCATCCAATTTCCATAGGGACCACCACTAAGCTGTGCGCACTTGGGAAACAATTTAATATAAGATTAATTAATTTAAATACTAAAGAGCAACAAAAGACCATTAAAAACCATTTAAATTAAATCTATTTAGACTCCTAAGATTGAAGTGCCTTAATCCCAACAAGTATCCATCTAATTTGATTGAGCTTCAACAAAATCTTTTCTATCTGAAGGAACCCGGGTGCTATGACACCATCATATCCACCTAGTTTGGTTGAGCTGCAATGAGATCTTTCTTGTCTGAATGAGCTCAGCTGCTATGACACCATCATATCCTCCTAGTTTGATTGAGCTGCAATGATATCTTTTCTGTCTGAATGAGCTCAGACGCTATGACAAGGTCATTGTTGCACATGGTATTTGATTTGTAGGCTATATAACTTCAGCTGCTATTGCTTATTTGACACGTGTTGATTAGATCCTCCTTCTAGAGTAGCGCCAAAATTGACACAACAGAGTTGTGAGGCTGGAATCCACGAAGCAAGACAGAAAAATTCAAATGTGATGATTGCTTTCAGTTAAGAAAAATCCTTCGGCCTTGCAAATTTCTATCTTCTCCTTCCGAGCGTGAGACATCTTTCGGTGAGATGCCTACATGCATGATCTTCATCTTAAAACGGCTACATGTACACTTGAGAACATTGAGAAGATAAACGGATGAAATTCGAGCTGCCAAATCATTAATTGGATTCAATTCAGTGCATGTGTATGTTATCCTTACTAATCGTGCAATTGAGAGCAGTACCCATGATGATTCAAAGTAGGCTCTGTTTGGTGCATGGCATTAACTTATCTAGAATAGATCTATTCTCGGAATAATTAATCCAAAAAATGAAAGCTGGAATAAGCTATTCTTCGTTTGGATCCCATATTATAGAATTGAAATAAGGATTATTTTTTATTTTTTTAATTAATTTGAACAATATGCATTTTTAACTTGTGTACACATATACACGTCTACATATACACACATCTACATATACACACATATACACATACACATATACACATATACATGTGTGTATATACATGTGTATATATATACAAGTGTGTATATACACACATATACACATGTGTGTATATATACACACACGTGTGTATATATATACACATGTATATATACATGTGTGTGTATATACACACTTGTATACACACATGTGTATATATACACGTGTGTATATATACACATGTGGATATATACACGTGGATATGTACACATACATATATATACACACATGTGTATATACACATGTGTATACACACGTGTGTATATACACTTGTCTGTATATGTATATATACACACATGTGTATATATACACTTGTCTGTATATGTATATATACACACATGTGTATATACACATGTGTATATACACATGTGTATATACACATGTATATATACACACACACATATATATACACACGTGTATATATACATACCTACATTAAAAAAAAATTAATAAAAATAAATAAATTTGAATCCATAAATAGCTTATTCTCGAATAAGAAATGAATTCCAGCATTTTTTAGAATTAACTAATGCAAGCATTGGCCCCAAAATGGGGATTAGTTTTCTAATTCGAGAATTCGAAAAATGCCACAGACAGAGAATTAAATTATTCTAGCATTAAGTAATGCTTATTCCAGGTTAATGCCTAGCACCAAACGGGCCGTAATAATGGTTATTTCCAGGCATTGAAATAGCCCTTATTACATTGGAAGCGTCTATTCAGCTAGCTAGAAATTCAGGGAGGAGACACTTCAAATTTCTTTTGAAGTCTCCTTTATTATTATTTTAGTTGGCTGGATGGCTATAGGTCATTAGACCTAATAAGAGAAATGCAAACAATTGAAAGCTCTGATTACAATATACTTTATTTTGTAGAAGACATTGGCATGTTTTCTTCCCTAAGTTCTCGCCTCTAAGTATTTGATGGGGTATATAAATAGAAATTACTTATTTGTTCTAACATTAATGTTATTTTCTAGATATAATTCGATATATGTTTTTGTAAAAAAATGGAGGGGTAACGTTATTGGTTTTATAAAATCAATTTAGGATATTTAAAGTCTTTAAAAATAAAAATTCTTTTAGTTGTAATTGGAATACATGATTGGTGTTACCTGATATTCTTTAAAAAAATCCCATTAAGGGGGGAGGATATATTTTTTGTCCACGACTACGAAATGAGCCTCAAAAGACAAATTTGTTGAGTAGCAAATCATTTGGAGGAGGGAGGCATAAGAGGCAGGAGGACATTCAACGACCTCTTGTCAGTCCCCAGTGACGAGGCCGTGAAATTGCAGTAGTGATAAAACTATTTGTGCCAAAATGACTAAAGCCAAGATCGATTTCTAGGTGGCAACGACAATCATTTCATATGTTCTATAATGGCAACTCCATATGCAACAATGAGGATTTGGTTCTCAAGCATTTTATGTTGCGGTAAGTGATTGGTAGTGTTTGTCCCCAATTATAGAGTAGTTGGTAATTATGATTGGATGTGCTTTTTCCCCAATCATAATTGGTGTGAGGAAGATGTGCGTGTCCATGTTAATGACCTTGATGTTGGATAGATGTGTTTGACCCTATCCTTGTTATAAGACCTTGGATAGAGTTTGTAATAGTTTGTTAAATAGGTAAATAAGTAGTGTTACGAATGTCTTTTTTGTATTTAGATGTAAAAACAACTCAATATATTTAGGAGTTGTTGAAGGAGGTTTCCTATAATATAGATATGAAAATCTTAAAGTATGTAAACTTTGACTAAACAAAAATATAGAATAGAAGAATAATTTTGTGAGCAAAATCTACTCATATTTCTCAAGCTTTTATCATAATTATATATTTTTATATTAAAATCAAGTCTTCAATAAGACTTGGAGGTTTGTGGAGGACCCTTGAGCTTTTTCTTACTCTTTGTGAGGTTGTATACGATATAATGTCAGGGTCTTTCAAAAAACAATATCAAGTCATGTGTATCATTTGGTTTGGATGGGATTATCTGTAAGGGTTCCTTCTTTCCCTTTTTGCATCTTTGCACTCGATTTCTTATCTTCGATAGGGTCTTTTTGATGTTGGGGGGTTTGATTTGGTGTTCTTTAGGACGAAATAATTGTACCCCATTATCTTCTTGTGAGCCACAAATGATTTCCTCGTGTCTTGTTGAGGAGTTGGTTCCTTTGGCATTGTTTGTGAAAGTGACTTCCTTGGAGTTAGCTATATTGGGTGGTGGTGTTTTAGTAGAGATCACTTCCTTGACATCTATCCTTTAGAATTTGGAACTTGTTTTGCCTAATCTTCTAGATGTGGATATAAGGCAAGTCTTTATTGAGTCGTTGGTCTTCAATATTCTTGATAACATGGTTGATCTAGGGTTATTGCGAAATACAAGTTATGATTTTAGAGCTTTGCCCGAAAAATGGAGATTATATGGCCAATTTGTTATATCAGTCTTACCATCATGCTTTTTCTCTATCTCCTTAATTTTATATGATTATGCTCAAATTCTTGTGTGCAGGTTGTGGAAATTCAAGAAAGATAACTTGAAATATAGATTTTTACAACCAAGAGTATTTCTATAAAAAAGTTAGAATACCCTTTCGTAAAACATGAAGTATTACAAGAGGCTTGTGTGAATTAAAAGATAAATATTTAGAAAATATAAGATACCAGAAGGGAGAATTATGCCCAAGAGGGTATAATTTTGTAATTATATAAAGTTCAGACAAAGGTTGACATCGCACAAAAAATATGGCATTTTGAGTGAATTTGACTTTAAAATAATATGTATAACTTTTCTCCATATGTAAGTAAATTTTCAAGCTATCTAAGTAGGGAAAAATAAAAGAAAAATATTTAAGTTTGTTAAATGTTTTATAGTGTCTCATCAAACTTCACTTTTTGAAAAAAGCTAGCAATTAAAATTTATCCAACTAATTGAAAAAATTATAAACACATTATGTCAAGTTTGGCGTTTCATTAATTTATATCATTTTTAAAAATAAAAAACATACATATAAATTTTAAGGTGGTCCAAGTTGAAAAATTACACGTGTTGGTCTTTTTTTTTATTGTAACATGGCTCAAACTTTCATTTTGAAATATTGGTGCCCAAGGTTTGAGCTACAAAAGGATTTTGTCAAGCATGTTTAAGTTTTGGTCAGGCTTCTAAGATTGCCCTTAGAATATTTTTGCAGAGAGAAGGTCATCAAAGTCTTCTTTGCTTCAACTAGATGTTGTGATAATTAGGAAGAGCAATATTAAGGGAGGTTTTTCCATTCTTTAGATTTAACTCATGTAGATGATCCTAAAGAAAAGGGAAACAAGGTGGTTTATTTGGAGCACAAATTTACTTTTGTTTTTTGAGCTCCTTGTCACCCTCATTTTATTTTATGTTTTCTTATGTGGTTGTGTCTCGTCTAGGTGTGAGGCTTATTTGACTAGTGCATTTTAGGATGGTGTTTGATGATTATGGATTTGTTCTTAAGTTTGATGTTGTATATGTGATTGTGTTGATTGTTTCATATTCTTCTTTACTATTGTAAGGGATTCATTGATGTTTTGTTTGTGATCTTCGTATTTTGATTCATAACCTTTGTGAAAAGCATCTATCCATGATAAAAAAAAATTAAAAAAAAGAAGATTTTTATTTCGTTGGATAAATAAAATATTCAACGATAAATTATTGTCTTTGTATAGATGAAATAAGAATTTTGGTTGTGTAAATGTGCGGAAGTGTTGCATCATATTATGCTATATCCTTAATGGTGTTTTTTTTTGAATAATTGTCCTTATTATTGTTTATATATATATAAAAATAATTTTAATGATTCACTAAAAAATGGACGTGTATCAAATAAGAAATTTACGTAGTTCTTAATAAATTTATTTTTTATAATTTTTTGGTAAAAATAATTTGAATAGTCAAATCATTGATTAACCTTTTCAAAAATTTCTCTATAATTCTATAATATATTAAAGACGCTTATCACATTTAGTAGATTTTCTCATCTTACAATTTAAAGTAATAAGAAATTAATTCAAATATAATTCAATCATATCTATTTTAAAATAAATATTATTTAACAAATATGTTTAATTAAAATTTTATAAGTATTGGCTTGTTAAGGGGCGAAACTAGGTTAATCCGACAAAGACCACAAGAAGGACGGACAAAGATACACTTTTATGGTGCTTCAAAGGGTAATTTGGGACCCTCTAGGATATGGTTTATGGCTAGGGATTGTAGAGGTAACATATTGATGATGGGGACAAGGAGGATCAAGGAGGATCAAGGAGGGGACTAATAATGTTGTTGAAGCCATGACAATGCTTCATGCTGTCAGATTAGGGAGACGCATGGGGGTAAAAAATCTACACCTTGAAGGTGATTCTCTCATCATTGTGGAGGCCATCATTGTGGGTACATCACAAGCATGGCATTTGCAAAATATTTTCCTCGCCATCCAAAAGGAGCTAACTTATTTTTAGGGGTTTAAGGTGACACACGTTTGGAGACAGGGGAATGAGGTGGTCGATACGTTGTCTAAGTGGGCGTTGATGTTTGCAAATGAAGGGGAGGTATGGATAGAGGATTTTCACAATCTTTTGTTTGATGATTGACATCATTTCAAATTGTGGCGGCTAATAGAACATTCAATGTGAGGAATGGAATGTGTTGATGATGGGATGGGAGTTTGTATGTGTTGTTTTTAAAGGTGGTAGGTTCTTTGTTGTTATTGCAAGTTTGGTGAGTTTGATGCTAGCGCGGTGCATATCGAGGCGACTTTTTCTCTGCAAACCACTCGACAACAACATGGTTTCTTCTATTTGATGACTACCCATCGTTTGAAAAGGCTCCTCAACAACAAAAATGAGCATGTGGTGAAGGTTGTTTTGGATTTGTTGGGGAAGGAATTTGTCAAAGCAAGGTATAGGTAATGTCTAAATATGGATATCATCTCGCTAGTGTTGGCATGGGGTTTGAGGTGGCGGAGGATGTGGTGGTCATCAAATAGGTGTTCCATTCTTTGGTGGGCGATGACATGCTTTATGGGTTCGACTATGTTTTCGAATGAGAGGTCTTGTGAATTAGGTTTAATGTTTTAGAAGGCATTGAAAACCCAATGGTAGCGAGAGGATGAGATCATCACATTTGTTCTTTGGTCGGGTAGAGTGGATAAAGATGAGTACATAATGAAAGTGCTCATGACTTGGGAGAGGTTGAAGTTGGCTCTACGGGGACAAGAAAAGGCCAAAAGGCCATGGTGGTGGTGGATAATTAGCTAAGGGTGCCAAGTAGACAATGGATGAAGAGGGCAAGAAGAGCTGCTCTTGAATTTGCAGAGGTATGGGATTAGAAAAATAGGTTAAAATAAAGGGTTTTGGTGGGGGGTGGGGGGTGGGGGGTGGGGGGAATTTGTTTCATTTTGGTCATAGGCACTAGTTTCATTGGTTGAGTTTCACAGGGATGGTTTTCAATTTTAATTTTTTTGATGTGTGCCTTGGACAAGTGGTGTTGAACTGGAGGTTAAATGTTTGACACATGTCTCTCGAAGGGGATTGTAGACGGGGGTTGGTGGTTCAGATGGTTATTGGTCTGTGAATCGTGGGTAAGCGTTGTGTTTTTTGGACAGGACTCACCATTTTGGATGGTAGTTTGGGGGTGTGATTGGGTGGTGGATAGGTGTACTTTTGTTAATCGTTAATACTTCTCAGATGTAAAGATGTACATTGTAATATTTTTAAAAAAATGATTAATAATATATATACTATTTTTTTTTATTCTTATAAAATATATACTATTACCGATCAAAATTTTTATATTAAAATCATAATTGTAATTTATTCATTTATTTTATGTATGTAACAATTATCATTCTCTATTATTAATTTCTGTTAATATTATTTAAATACTCCTATACATCAGCATAAAATATCTTTGTATTTATTTATATTTTTTATTGTTAAATTTATACAACAAAAAATGATTGAAATATTATATATACCAAATTAGTTGCACTTTAAATTGTGATAATATATATTTTATTCAAGTCTTTCACTATATTGAGATGGTAGAATGTATAAACTGGATTATATATACACCATTTGATAAGATATATTACGTATAAATACAGAAAGCTGAATAGCAAGCCAATACTCAATATATTTGACAATTTTTTTAGTAAGTTGTAATTTTTCATTTTTTCCCCATTTTTTGAACATCTCACGGAGAATGCAGTGTGAGTGGGGACCGTTTCTATTAGAACGAAGATCCCATTTTAGGACAGGTGGCAGACATAGGCTTATCTCACCATCTTCAGCTAAATATCTGATGTCTGATCTTGTCGTTTGAAAATCATATAATTATTACTTCATTATTCTTATTTTATATTTTGTACTTTCCGTCAATGATTTCCACTTCGAATAAGCAGGTGTAATTTTGAAGGGCGTAGGGCTGAATTTCCTTTATACAGCGGTTGTGAAGGAAAAGTTTTTGGACTGCTAAATATCTGAACAAACTAATAGAATGACAATTGTATGCGATATGGAAGTAAGTCTGAATAGAAAAATATTGTCGTCTGTTTTTATATGGTAGGTTTTAATAATTTGAATCTAAATTATAAGTTGTATTTGGTTAAAAAATTGTGTAGGATGATTCAATCTGTCATTCTGGGATTGAACTTGACCCGAATTTTCTCTCAGATACTTTTTTAATTGAGAGGAATTGAGAATTTAGTCTTTTAATGTTGAAGTTTAGTAGAGCAAGCTCTCTTTATAATTTCTTGAGTGACGTGCAATGGATCTTCATCTATACCTCGCATTGAACCCACGACTTGAGCTATTTAAAGCAACAGTCAAGACCGAGTGAGCTAGCTCAACATCTTTGTGTTGTGATTCTTGCCATCAAGATTGAAACTCTAGTAGAATGTTATTGCCAATTGTTCATTTTTAGAAATGAGCGACGTGACTATTATCCACACAAAATAGCACCATCGTATAGGTCTGTTCGAAAACCCTATCTTGCATACCATGATGAATTTTTGCACGATTTTGACCGGTTTGATCCTCATAATCTTCCTCTACAATGTGTTAAAAATACAAAAAAATTTATAGCAGTAGTGTTGTGCAAAGAGAAAGTTGTGTCGTGCATGGCCTATTGAGATAATACTTAGAGGATAATACTTAGAGCGTAGATCTATACGCGGTATTCTTCCTAATATAAATCTTTCTTACTACGATACCCTTTTTAATTTCTCAAGGATTAAAGAAGATTGCAGATCTATGCTGATAATTCAAACGTTGTTGCGCCTTTTCTGATTCACATAGCATCCTGCTACTGATCTGGATGGGAACGAATCTCATCTCTTTGGTGAATCACTTGAGTCCTGATATATTTTCGGTGCTATGGAGCTAGACTAGTGAGCTATTACGCTTTCTTCGGAAAATGTCTACAGGGCAGGAAATTTGCACCCGATGTGACATTTTTTTGATTTATTAATTAAATTAAAAATCACAATTACTATTGTCTGTGATTTTTAATTTATTTAATAAAAAAAACAGTCACATCAGTTACAAATTTTCTGCCCTGAAACATGGCCCTCTCTTCGAAGGATGGTTGCTTCCAAGCCCACTTCCTGGTTGTCATCGCTCCATTACTTCCTTTTCCATAAAGTGACTGTTTAAAGACTTTAGCGTACGATCTGGACCGTTTTCTTCTGAACTTTGGAAAACATATTGAGCTACTCAAATTTGTACTTTTACATCATATCGTTTTGTGTGAAGAACAACCTGCTAAATGAATCCCAACATATCCCAATATACGACCTCATTAATTTGAATCCAATAGCTGTAAGCAACCATGAATTGCACTGAATTCCCAAATAAAGGCTTGAAAGCATTATTTAATTAAAAGCTGAAAATGCGGGGCACGGAGCATCGGTTTTACTGTATGTATGCAACTTCTAGTCGTGTGTTTCCTGTTTTGGAATCAAATAATTTGAATTGTGGTGGGGACTTTTGGAAACCAATCATACGAACTATTTGTGGGGTTATATTCGATGTATGTAAGCCAGGAGAGTCTTTTCGCTCACATGCTAAACAACATTAAAGATCAGATGTTCGTTGAAATGGCAGCATCGGTGATTAAAGCAGATTCCTTTCAGACTATTTGTCAGTATCCTTTTGTTCGTGTGTTAAGGAAACATTGACTGAAACATTTCAGGTAATGATTATTGCATATCATTTGTTTTCTTTATTGTCTTTCACTATTTTGTACTTTGTGTGTGACAACCACAGATTTCAGTAATAGGGGAGATGATTTAACCGCTGTAAACGTGTTTATTGTTATGGTGTTAAATAGGATACAGTTTTTTGAATTTTCTTACTTATTATTATCAATAGTTATTACTTTTATATTTTAAAAGTAAATCAGAAAAGTTGTTTTCTCAATTCATTTATAGAAAGTGTCAATCATTTGTTGGTATATAGGATGATAGATAATGTTGTACTTTAGTAAACAAAATATGTTGTTAACAAAATAAATATTAGTCTATTGTATTTGTTTGTAAATTACTAACACATGTTAACACAATAGGCTAACATTTATGTTGTTAACATATTTTGTTAACAACATATTAAATTCAGTGTTTTGACAATTAAGTATGGATGTAAGGGATGTGTTGTTATTGTCAATGTTTAAATTCAAGTGTGCTGGAAAGTATTACATAAACGTAATGTACCATTTATGATCTTCATACTTGTACAAATTTAAGGTAAACAATTACTAGATCCCTTTTTCTAATAGATTAAGTCAGTCAATTATTTGAATTATTTGTATTAATTCTGTAATACACCTATATGTAATTAGAAAGGTAAGTAAAAGTTATAAGGATGAGATTTGGAATACTCCAGCTGAAACTAGAAGTACTAGATTGAAAGGGAAGCTCTATTATTCTTCAAAGTGGGCAAGAAGCTTTTATGTTTCAGATATGAAATATCTTATATTATATACTATTTTATGAATATAACTTGTGTTTTACTTGATCTTATTTTTTATTTTTTTTTGGTTTTAAGAGTTTTTTAAGCTACTAAATGTGAAGAGGCGTGTTAGACTTTCTGAAAGAAGACAAGATTAACGTGACATTCGATATTTTTATGTATTTGGTTTCCGCCAAACACTCCTTTATCACTTGCAAACGTGACACTTTTTATTTGAATGCCTCTTGTTCCTTAACTACTTAGGACTACAACCACCTTCTAACTAATGCTAATTTTCTTGAATGGCCTTGATTAGTTTGAAGTGAAATAATGTTATGTTAGTAATTTATCTTAACATATGATTTATCCATATTTAGTTTATAAAAATACTTTTAGCTTATGCTTGTTTGTACTACATTATTAAGTAGTTGAGTGTGATGAACACAAGAACTTCCAACTATTTAGATTATTATGATGTAAATTTTTTGTTTATTGTATTATTTTGTTTACATGCATTGATTTGTCAATATAACTCATTCTTCATAATCCATAGTCATGTAAGCAATCACACATAGCTAGAGTCACTCTTAAATATTCTAATTGTGTTGTATTTTTCAACAAGCTCGAAAACCTTTATTCATTGCATCACACTTGTGCATCCTGTGCAATCTTGAAATTCAGGTTTTTAATTTATAAGTAACCCTCATCATTACAATATATGATTGTATTTATTATGTATTTTATATACCAAATCGTTGTTATTTTCAAGGGAATTTTTATAAGGAGAATACATCTACTTAGCAAGCTCCTAAAGGCGACTATCCATATTATAATCACAATATTTTATCTGGGATATTGCATATATATTATTACTTAAGTTATATTTATTTAGCCTAAACTTATATGGAGGGTTTTTTATAAATTTTTATAAACTATATTACCATTTGGCATTTTGTCTCTTGATGTAAAATACATGTTGGCGACACATTTTAAGCTATGAATATTTATTATTAACATAAGTTAGGGTTTGAAGGGGCCATAACTTTGTATAGAGAGAAGGCTAGAGTATGAAGTAACGAGACTAAAGAAGACAAAGCATAACATAATTCTATAAACTATTAATTACTAGGTTAAGGTGTTTTAAAGAATTACTCCAAAGATTTTTTATTAACCTTAGAATTTAGATCCTTTTGGAAGGGAAAGATGAACTTTGAAAGACCTTTGAGAACTAGTATGCGCAGGTTTAGAATCCTATGTTTCTTTTAATCAAATGTTAACAACTTTGTACAAATGCATATTTCTAAGTCATTAAAGTAGGGTGATCCCACAATAGTGTGTCCCACTTTTTGACCAACTTTGACACAAAGATCAACATTTTGAGAAAAAACTTCATTTTCGAACACCTATTGCCGCAAAACTATAAGGAATTTGAAGATGACATAAATTAGGGTCTTTTAGAATTTTCTTTCTAGTTTCTAAATATATATTTAAAAAATAAAATTAAAATTCATTAAAATTCATTTTTCCTTCTCCTTCAAAAAGTGGTTTGTGTGAAAAAATTGTGATTTTAATAAGTGACTTTCACTTTGATCAGCATAACTTTTTTTTAAAATATGATAACGATGTAATTCTTTCAAAATTATATTTGTAACTTAAATATCTAGAGGATGTAATTGGTTTCATTCATTTTGGGTTAATATTTCATAGTTTATTAAGTTTTAAAGTGACAGTAAATGTAATTTAGACATAAGTTCACTTTGATAAATGTAACTTGAAATGTATATATCAAAATTCAATTTTTTTTTAATATAGAAAGGTAACACAAATACGCTTTTCCTACATATTTTTCATAATTTTTCTTTTGTAATTTACTATTTTTCCCAAAGCCTTGAAGAGACAGGTTGTTGAATCGCCAAACAACCTATGTTTAGTTAAAATAATATTTGAAAGTGATAACGAACTCAATATGTATTAAAATTATATTCATTAGAAGGCTTGTTCTGAATCACATCATTTGGCATCATGTATTTGAGAAAAGCATTTTATTTGGTCTTTGTCCCAGGATTTGAAAGACCAATTTTTAGGATTTGTTTTTTTTCAAACAAGAAATTTTCATTTTAGGGCCCTTTGCGCGAAGACCCCCTTTGCGCGAAGGGGTCTGCGGGGGTTCGAGCGAACCCACCAAGGAAATTTTTCCCAAATTGCTTGTTTTTTATTGATTCACAAGGTTCGCTCGAATTGGGTCTAGTTCGAGCGAACCCCCCATTTTATATAGTTTGCGCGAAGCCTATTAACCACTTCGTGCGAAGAGGGTACTTCGCTCGAAGCCATCAAAAAAGATTTTTTTTTTGAAAGTTCGAAATCCTTCGTCCCGAAAAGTGGGACACACTATTGTGAGATCACCCAGTAATAAAAGATAGTTAATTTACCATTCATTAACCCTTAGAGGAAATATACTATTTTTTTGCAAATCTAAACAAATTTTGATATAATAATGAAATGTAAATAGACACTTCAAGAACATGAAAGAAGAATAAAAGAAGGATAGAAGAGAAGAAACATCAATATATGTGTGGAAAACCCTTTTCCCTTTTAGATAAAAATCCCCACAATCCAAAGCATCAAACCAATTCATTAATGTGCAACAAGTTGTTACAATACACTTGCTAGCTCTACATGGATTCTACATCTTGCTAATCTAGAGGAAATTTGACAACATAACCCTTAAAAGAACAAGCTTTATCAATCCTCTTAAAATCACATAGAAGTGATACAATATAGAGATTTACAAATGTGAAGTAGCTTCTAGACCAAGCCAAAAGAGGTTGGAATCCAAATCCAAATGACACATTTTTCCAACACCTCTAAGCGCACAACAAACACATGTCCAAGATCTCTGCCCCCTCTTACATTTCTCCAAACATGGGCACTTTGTTTTTCTAAGAATAGGTAAAATAGATGCTCTAACACACCTTATAATTTTCATTGAATTTGGCATAATTGACAACGCTTACTTGTCATGCCATCTTTCCAACTTGACATATGCTTATCCATCACAAGCTTAGTACAAATTCTGAGACCTATTAATTTCAAATCTCTCATTTCAAATTTTCTCTATAACTTTTGGTAGGAGAGAAATATACTCCTAATAGGTCCATTGCAGATATGATAGCCCCTCATTTGAACCAAAATCTACAACTATATTACCTTAACTATAAATTTATGTTGAAAAGTGGATTCATGGAAGCTCATAATCATTGTCTTACAATCACTTATCACATCTCTAATTTTGCAAAGGGAAATAACTGTTAGAGTAATTATCTATTTACACTTTTAATTAGATCACTTTGATTTAATTAATTAAGTTGTTTATTACTCTAGTTTACTTAACCTATCTTTTAGGGCATTATAATTAATATTTATATTAATTATTAATGTGCAACCTAACTTTTCCTATTTTAGGGTTTCGTTCACCTTTATAGGTTGAACTTTGTAGTTTCTTTTTGGTGAATTCAAATTATAATTTCTCACTTTCTGAGCAACTTCTGAGTTCTTCTCCTTCTCTCTTTTTGCTTTTCTTCTGTGACAGGTTCTTGCATGCAGGTGTTCTTCGGGTTTTTGTGGATTTGTCTCTCTAATCCTACATGGTATTAGAGCTTCCCTGCTGCTGCTTGGTCTGATGGTTTTTTGAAGCTGTGATTCGAAGACGAAAGCCACAACTTCTCTGAGGTTTTTTCTTCGTCTTGGAGGAGGCATTTTTCGGAGCACTTGGAGCCAAAAAAGACTCCACCATTGCGCTTAGAAGGCCCGAGAGAGTCATAAATCATATAAAGTTGGCCATATTTGGCCACAGTGGCATTTGAGAATTTTTCTCGCTATTGGAGGCCGTACGACACATTTTTTGAGAAAAATCATTTAAAAAAAGGGGTTTTTCAAGGTTTTTGGGTGCAGGCAGAATGCGCTGCCAACACGCCACCCGTGCACAGCCAACGCGCCACCCACGCTCGGCTTGCGCCCTGCCCTAGTCGGCACGGCACCACTGCGTAACCCGGTAGCCGTCGCGGTCCTAGCTTTGCTTGGCCATCGCTGTTGCACCACTCGGGAGTTGCTACACCACCACAGCGCCGCCAGTAAGCCATCGCACTGCCACCCGCGTGCCAACGGGCTTACCCATCTGCTGATGTCACCTTTCCAATAGGTGACGTCACCTTCTCGGGGGACCGAAATTTTTTTCCTGGCGATGATGTCATGCTGATGTTAGCAATAGGCTAGTGATAGTCTGACGGCCGTCAAATTATTTGCAGTGTCTGGCAACGGTCGTTTGACCATCAAATTTTTTGCCATCACTAGTTTTTTCTAGTGAGCTCATTTTCGGAGGAGCAGTTGGTTTTTCAACTGTAACTTGTGCATACGATGTCTGTTTTCAAAAAACAAAATATCTTTGGAAAGGTGTTTCTGAGCTGGACGCAATGGTTCTGGTCTTGCTTTCTGATTCAGCGGTTTGAGCTCTCAATTTGCGCATTAAAGTAGAGGCTTCCGTTTCTCATTTTTTGTGCTTTCTATACTTGTTTATTTGCTGTACGGGTTTTAGACTTATACATTGTGGGGGGGGGGGGGGGNGGTGCATTTGCTTTCTGTAACTTAATTCAGAAATGACCCTTCTACTTCTATCTACTTCTTCTCACTTAATTCAGAAATGACCCTTCTACTTCTATCTACTTCTCTCAATGTCGGACACCTTTGTGGCCCGACTGACACCACACAATTATCACACCTGAAATTCACACACGACCAAGCTACTGATGTCACGTGGCTTATGGTCATGTCTGGATGAGAACCAACCTATTCTACAGCATCCGTTTGAGGTCCTTCAATACGGAAACAAAATGGATGAGGCCATGGGTTTGATTGCACTGCACATTTCAGACAGCCTCCTGTTTCATGTAGATGGTTTGACCACTCCTCGAGCCTATTGGGGAAAGTTTACAGATCTGTTTGGCACATTGAATGCATTTCGGGCACTTTAGCTTGATGCAGAGTTGACATCCTTGTCTCCTGATAGTTTTTCCACCATTGAGGACTTCTTGATGAAGTTCAATGCTCTCCGATCACTTTTACAGGGATGTGGGAGGACCAAATCAGATGATGAGTGTATCTTTCTGATACTCTGAAAGTTTCGTGGAGAGTTCCAGATTTTCTCCTCCACTTTCTATTCCACTATGGATGCCTTGGGTCCTTGGCACAATATGACTTCATTTGTGGCCTTCTGTGATCGGTTGACTCGAGAGCAGTCAAAGATTCAACAGTTGAATGATGTTTTAGGTTCTATGAGCCATGCTTTGGTTGCTCACACATCTCCATGGAAATCGGAGTAGAAACAGGTATCATCATCCACAAAATCTTGGAAGGATTCTCCTTCTCAACATTCCTCTGGCCCACCTCCTTCACCTAAGGGGAAATCGAAGATTGACAAACCCAAGTGTACTTATTGCAATAAGTTCAATCATGATGAGTTTCAGTGCTTTCAGAAGGTCGATGGATATGCCCAACAGATTGCTGATTTGACAACTCTTCTTCATAAGAGCAACATTGATATTCTTTCTTCCTCTTCTCGCTGGTCTTCTTCATCATCATCTCAGGCAGATGGGTCAGACAACGGAAAGGGTCATGCCTTATGTGTATCTACTATCGCTCCCTCATCTAGGTGGTTGTTGGATTCTGGTGCTTCACATCATGTATGGCATCTTCTCGGAGTTCCTTCTCATCTTTTGCGGCCTCTCCTACCCAACACATCTTGATGGGGAATGACACTGTTATGCCTGTGTGTGGTCATGGTTCTATTGACATTGATGGTGGTGCATTCCATGATGTACTATGTGTTCCATCCTTGTCATCAAACCTTCTCTCCATTTATCAGATTACTCACAGTGGGACAAAGAAGACAGTTGAGTTCACTGCAGATTCTGTACACATCCACAATAGTGTGATTGGCCACATTGTTGCTACAGGGATATTGGATCATGCCACCCGCCTGTACTCCCATTTTGGTTCACCATCTCTTATGTCAGAGAATATCTCTCCTTCACGAGTGCCTAGTGAGAAGAAGTCGGGTCACCTGAACTTCTGTGTTGCTCTTGAGATCAGTGTTGTGGCTTCTCCACCTCCTCCTCTTGTTGCGCCTGCCTTTGTTTAGCATGATTCTTCTTTAGCAGTCCCTGTTATGGTCACTCCTTGCATCGAGCCTTCCCCTCCAGTTGTTGAGGGCATATCTGAGGACATTCATCTCCTCCCAGCTGACAGATTCAGCCCATCTATTGGCCCACCTTCATTGGGGATTCCATTCCAGGAGTCTCATTCATTCTCCTTTGAGCACCAACTCGGTCTTCCTGTTTCACCTCTCATTTAGGGGTTTCCTTGTTACTCTGTACCTCTATTTTTCCCTCATTGGAGTTCCATTGGTTCGATCATTCCTATAGGGGTTCCATAATTCTGGGGGGGCTTTGGTGTCTCATCCCTCTCTCATGGGGGGTTTGATTGTACTTATGGTTTTGAGAGAGTCTCTTGAGCCATTCTTTTCTGCATTTTCTTCTATCTCTTCTTGGAGTAGGGTTTTTCCCATGTGGTTTTCTCTGTTTCTCCGCTTTACAAAGATTTGGTTGTGCTTGGGTACCTGGTCAGGCCTTGTTTAAAGGGACCCGTTTTTCCTGCTTTCACAGCTGTGCTAGGTTAGCTTACCTCCTGAGCTTTGCTTAATCTATTTACACTTATTAATTAGATCACTTTGATTTAATTAATTAATTTGTTTATTACTCTAGTTTACTTAAGCCATCTCTTTGGTGCATTATAATTAATATTTATATTAATTATTAATGTGCAACCTAGCTTTTCCTGTTTTAGGGTTTCGTTCACCTTTATAGGTTGAACTTTGTAGTTTTTTTTTGATGAATTCAGATTATAATTTCCCTTTCACTTTCTGTGCAACTTCTGAGTTCTCCTTCTCTCTTTCTGCTTCTCTTCTGTGACAGGTTCTTGCATGCAGGTGTTCTTCGGGTTTCTGTGGATATGTCTCTCAAATCCTACAATAACCTCTCATTTAGAATGTTAATATTTAGTTTTAAATCACCTTCATTAATAACTCAAGATTAAAACTCACATTTATTAAAAATTAAATTCCTGTCAAAATTATGTCTTTCACAACATAATAGTGCACTATCCTAGACATTTCTCAAAGAGTTCCACCAAGTGTCCATTTTCCTCTCTAACGAATCTCTCAATAGTAGCCAATTTGGGGTTTCCTGAATTTGTCAAAATTTAATCTGCCCTATCCCTAATATGGGTTTTCATTTAGTATTTTTCATGCTCAAATTTTAATTATCAAACTACCTCTAAGATCACATCACCTTAGAGAAACCATAACTTCCTACATTGATATTTTCCAGGATATGATACTTAATACTCAAACAACTTTTATTGTTTCATTTTTGGTCTTTGAAAGTTATTTTATTCCTTTCTTTCCATAATCCCTGAGAAACAAAAGGGGGATTTGCTTCCATAAGTCTAAAATTATTAGGTGAGAAAAATGATAATTATTATTCTAATTTACCATAAAATTTTGAAGATAGTAAGGGAAGACCCAAACAAAAGAGCTCGACTAAGAAGAATTTGAGTCATTGTCTCAGTAGGATAAGTATGAGAACAACATTTGGAGGTGTCTTTGTCTTTTTGGGAGATATTTGATCTTCTAGGAGGTATTTGATTGTCATCTTCACCAATGTGATCTATAACACCTAACTTAACCATGATATCTTACAATATTGACCTGGACAACCTTGAGCAAAGTTTAGAGACTTTACATTTTAAGCTTTCATTTTCTATATTCACTTTAATAATGGGAAGATCTCATGCACACACCTTTAGTTTTATTTCATTTCATGATCATGGACCATCTTCTATATATTTTTAGCATCTACTATTGGCTACATTGAAGAGGGGTTACTTAGGCATTCCACTTATTATGGGAGTGAGTTTCTTCTTTGGAGTGATTTTTTTATGTACATGGGTATTTAACATGACTTCATTTGTTGGGATCCATCATCATATTTCACCCATGTAAGTTATGGTTAAGGGGGTGTGTTAGTGTAGGTTTATTATTTTCCTATTGGGATATTTATTCTCTTACATGTTGATTTTTCGTACTATTTTATTAAGATTAGGTTGAAAAAGTGAGCTTAACTAATTAATAACTAAGATAAGGGATTGAGGTGTATGTATCCACAAAGGTGGAGCATTTAGTATTTGATCGTTTTCTTTTAAGATTTTAAGATTGTTCAATTATTACTATTATGTAAATCAAATTCCTCTACATAATCAGATTATTTTTTCCTAGAGTTTTGATCATTTATATATAGCTAACATATTTGTATTTAAAAAAGTAATGTGAAATATAGCGAAAGATATCATTATGGAATCAATTATAATATTATTATTAATTTCATTGGGAAAGAAAAAAGTTATGAAGACTAAATTATTATTATTATATTATATCATTATATTTTTAAATATTCATTCTTATTGTTATCCTTTAGAAAAAGGTAGATTTTATATATAGACATTAGATATAATGTGGAGAATGTATATTTTTATTATGTCGTGATTGATTGTAGAATAAATAAAATTTCTATTTTTTAACAAGCAGTTCAACTTTAGGGTATTCAAAGATACAATTAGGTGTTTTTTATTTTTATTTTCAGAATAAGGGTTTATTATATGCATTTTAGCTTCAACATGATGTGGCAAGGTCTCAATAAACTTTTTTAAATACAAGATACAATCTTTTTAGCCTTAAACAAATCTAAAAAATGTGCATTTTATATCCAAGTAAATGGAGGCTCATTGATTTTCGGGTTGGAGTCTTCCTCTATTGGTAAGAGCTTCTTGTTATGAAGCATGAGGTCATGAGGTTCAGTCTCCCCCAACCCACATGGTATTGAAGGACGTGTTGTGCCAACGTCACTGGTCACATTAAAATGTTTACCCAATATACTATAATTTATATGGGATGTTATACTTGATTCCTATAATCTAAAAGAGAAATGGAGATTCATTGACCTCTCAATCGTAAGAGGTGCTCACCATTCTACTCTTAAGATTTGGGTCATTTAGATGGGCAAGTATCACAAACACCTGGAATCATAAGTACAATTATAATGTAATACACTGGTGGCTAGAATAATAGATATGACTATTGACAAGATTCATATAATTAGGGGAAGATGAGGGGATTATATCTCAATTTGGGGAACAAATATAAAATATCATATCACAGGGATGTTAATATGAAGCAAAGTTCACAAATTATGGTCAAATTCTTTCAATATCTACAAGCTTAAAAAATTTAACATAATAACTAGAGTAGTACTCATTGAAATTTCATAATGCTTAAAGTCAAAACCCCATCACCAAGATTTATAAATCCATAAATTTGTCAAGCAAAAACCTCTGTATCAGGCATCACAATTTTTCTCGCTAAGGAATTTGTTGGTGTAATTCAATATTCATATTTACACTTTACTTAAGTTTACTTAGGATTATGCATCAACATAATAGTTTGTCATTGAGACACCTAGGAGTTTGCATCGTATTTTAGCACATGATGTAGGAGAAATCCTATGTTAGTTGGTTATAACTGTTATCTCATTCTACTTCATGTGAGATCCACCTTTAATGCACAATTAACATTATCATCCTCATCATATGGCACATACTTCATTGCATAATGGAGGATGATCCACCTTTGGTGGACATGTGATTCCACCTTATGTAGGTGATAGCTTATTAACTTCTTATCATGGTCTCTTATTGTCTTGCCTATATAAGAAGACACTTCTACATTGTAAAACATCTCGAATATTTCCTATCTTGCATCATTAATGAGGATTTAATTTATTCTTGTTCATATCATCTCTCTTGTCTTTGTGCTATTCTTTGACCTCTAGATCCTTGGTTCATTGTTATTTGCAAATTCTTACATGTTATCAGAGTCATTGGAGCATCTTGGATTAGCCTATTTGGAGAGTTCTTGGTGCATGCATTGGAGGTTAACATTTCAAATCTGAGGACCATCATTTTGTGGGAGTGTTTTGGGTCAAATCTGACGTCACCATTGCATCCATGATGGTGTTTGAGTAAAAATCGATTATAAATTTTCCCATATTTAGCGAAAGTCAAATCTGTGGCAAATAATTTTTGCGCAAGGAAGTCGTACAACCTACCCGCACATCTTGGTATATTATTTGATTAAAAAAAGTTTTAATTTTTTGAATTATTAATTTATTTTCATAGTTTTTTCTGTTTCTATTTCTCTGCAAAATTATTATTTTGGGGATAGACCTGAAACCCTGTCATGACCCGATATATATATATATATATATATATATATATCGGTAACAATTGGATTTATTATTATTTCATCAACGCTTTTAACTAGAGCTTGGAACCAGTGAGAGCACAGATGGAGGCTCTCATCCCTATGGTTATAGAACTGAGGCATGAACACCTATATCAGATTTTTTCCTTATATCTCCCTGATCAACCACCACGATGGTATCGCGACCTCCTTATATCTCCCTGCGCGATGCCCATCTCTATCAACATCCTCCTTATCTGTCCACGTTGTTGAAACCTTATACCTCCCTCGGCGGTTGTCCCTTATGTCTCCCTTTGGTGTCGAAGTCTCCTTGCCGATGACGCATCCCTGCCAGCAATCAATCGTTGTGTGTACCAGTCATCAACGCATGTAGTCTTGGTCATTGTGTGCGGTGGGTGGGGCTCCTTGGTTAGCGCAGATGTTTTCAACGCACCCAGCACAAGGCAGGGTTTCAAACACTAGACGTCCTCTCTTGAACGCTCGTGACTTGCCGTCACGTTATGGGGTCATCCCCCAACTTTATATATATATATATATATATATATATATA
>MU225926.1:3187632-3248023 GCA_018584345.1 Thuja plicata
TATATATATATATATATATATATATATTCCTTAAATAATAATTAATTAGTTATTTAATGAGTAAAAAGATATTAATCAATATTAATAAATAATAACCAAATTATAATTTGTAAATAATATTATTGGTAAATTCATATTGATTATATATATTGATTATATTATTGAGTATATTGATTATATAATATATATGTTATATTAACAATGATATGCAAATATTAATTATATATAGAATATTCATATGAACAAATATATTAATAAAACCAAATAACACTCTAAATATTCATATCTAATCAATAATATTAATAATAGTAATCAATAAAATAGACCAAAAAAAAAAATAGTAATCAATAATATATTATTCATACTAATAAAATTATAATTAAAACAAACAATAATAATATTATGTTAACAAACAGAAAACCAATAGAATTTGAGTATAATGAAACAAGGCAACTTTTCCTTGAAGGGTTACGTAATTATGTATAAAAGAGAGTTCGTATAAAATACTGAGCGGAAGAAAAAGAAGAAAATAAATATAGGAGAAAATCAAGTAGCAAATATAGGAAAAAATTAAGGAGGAAATGTAGGAGATTATTAAAATAAAAGGAATATTGAATAAGCCGAAGAAAAGACATCCCAGGTGAAAAGAAGGTAAGTATATCTTTGTTCAAGTTAATTCATTATTAAGACTTGCATGAATTAGATATTAATAATAATATGAAATAAACTTGAGAATAATAGGTGATAAAATCATGTATATGAAATGAAAATGAAAATAATAGATTATGAAATAAACTTATATTATTAAACGTGAAATAACTCAAATATATTGATAAATAAGTAATAAATATATACTTAGTCTATTTCTTGTTCACTCACTAATTACAATTAAGAGGATAGGGAGTGTCTGTAGGAAGAGGCGGGTAATCAATCACATGATGGAAATATCCCAAGATAGGTAGAGCCTTGAGGGAATCCACTTGTAGACTATGCAAGCGTCCTAGTACAATAAATCTACCATCTTTCTTAAGTTTAGAGATTGTGAGTGAAGTAAGGAATCAAGGCTTAAGTATGTATTATGAATTTGTGATTGTTCTTAATGTAAATTGATTTAAATACTTAATATGGAATGTTAATCATTGGGAATCAACATTATCCTAGTGGCAAACATTATAAGTTATAATTCCCAAATGCAATCCAAACCCTAATTGGGAATTTTAGGATAAATTAAATAAGGTCCTTGTTGGGGACATTACAAACCCCTTCTTTCTATCATAGATTCCAATAGGGTTACAGAGTATTGCATCTAGTTGTTGCAGCGACCCATCATCGACTGAAGAGCAAAAAGTATAGTAAAGAGAATAAACCATCCTCTGGGAAAAATTATTTTTATGGCACCTAGGGAAACTATCACATGATGAAAACATGTTCACTCATGTTATGTATGATAGCCTATAACCATGTTAACTATACATACTATATAATATTAGTGGCCTTGAATATAGCCATTCATCCAATTACCCCATCCTTACATATGAGCTAACATAAAAGATTGTACCTTGACTAGCACTTCAAAAAACTTTGGAGCTCTTATCTCTATTATGGCCATATGATCTATGTCTTTGACACAAACCTACTTTATTCCTTGAATTCAAAATATACCATTACCTATTTTATGATAACGACCTTTAACATTCCAAATACTTATATCAAACTAAAAAATATCATGTGTGCATCAATCCCACTATATTACTCCAATTTGCATGAGCCCACTATCCTTATCAATATAGTGGCAACTTGAAGATGAGGACTTGGTTGGTTGTTTTCAATTTATCATTCTTGATTTAATTCATGACATACTTTTGTAAGGGCATCATAGTTCCTAATACTATGACTATCTCTTGAGGTTAAGCTTACCAAGGTATTTGAGCCTTGTATTTTATCCTTGTTTTAGCGTTGATTTGATTTATTTTGTATCTTCATTTTATTATTAAGTCTTTCATTTACAAATATGGTGCATCATTATCGTGATCCTACACCTTAGGTTACATAACATCTATACAAAGTAAAAATTATTTCTAAAACTCAAAAAATTTCCAATAAATTCTTAACATATGCCTAAGCTTGAATAATTGATGATGATTAATATAATCATTCATATCTATCTACATCATCCTAAGCTCTAATACAATTATCATAATACACCACTCATTGTCATATCCTCATATTCCAACCCATCTCATTCTTCTTATTAGTTATTTGTCCCCATCCTAATCAATTATTTAATTTATCATTTATATCATATCTATTAACATATATTGTTCTCTCTCATCATTATTAATATTAGTTCATCTATTTCGAAACGGTGTGTGAACATTTCATCATCCAATTGACTGTCAAAATTAAATTTATACCTTGAATGCAAAAGTTATCCAAGAACTAAATTATCCTTCAATTGTAATCCTCCAATCAATCAATTCAATCGATCAATCATGAACCTTGGATGCTTGCAATATCAGGTCTCGCCATTATTGGCATACTTCGTGTCAACGTCTATTTTCTTTGAAATAACATCACTTCTTCTATTTGTAATTATTTTTCAAGATGGATATAATATAGACTTGGAAATCACATATACATTGATTTGTGTGTTTCTCATCTCTTGGTCTATTAAAATAATAAATATTATATGAAGTCTATTACCTTATCAACAATAAATTAGTCAGTTTTTTAAATTAATTTTAAATTAACCATTTCCCAAATGATCCATAAATTCACTAATTTAAATATTAAATTCATCTCAAGAGTTAAATATTGTAATGGTGTAAATTTGATCCTAGAGGAAGAAAACTATGTTTCTTTGAGGACTAGTTTCACAACATACATTATAATATCTACAACTAAGTAAACAAGTGAAAATATCTGATTACAGATAAAGGAGATGAATATTTTATTATTGAAATGGGAAAGGCAAACGAAAAGGAGTTTTCTATCCAAATCTTAGCATCTCATCCAACGATGCTAGCACATTGTTAGTGCCCATATTTGAGTCGCCCTATTTTTGGTGGAGCCCTACTTTTGTATATGATGTTGTCATTACTTTCTAATTTCAGATGTCTTCATACCCTGTTTAACTATTCGAGTTGGTTGTTTTTGCATTGTTGTGTCGGTATGCCTTTCTTTTTTTGTTGTTTATGCTTAAGCCATTTTTTTTGAACCTTTGAACCATATTGAACTGTTTCAACCACTTTGTTCCAAGTTCAAAAGAGTTTAAATAGGTTCGGCGGGTGTAAACATAGCTCATGAGACATTTGGAGATGTCGGTGGTCTTTATACCTCATTGAACCATATTGTACCAGGTTTAATAGGGTTCAAGTGGGTTCACTGGCTTTACACGAGAAAGGCAACATGATTTGATAATAATGATTAAAAGGGATTAATCACATTTATGATTGTACGACATGCCTTAGAGTTTCAAAGCACGAGAAAGGAGTCCTTGGTGGGATGACATAAGTAGAAAAGGTGGCTGGCACGAATGACGCAATCATGGCAAGAAGAGGTTGGAGGCAAACATGACATGCATTGATTATTTGCGACACCAAATCAGATTCACTCACCTCATGCAAATCTTTCCTAATTAATGATTGAGATTTAATCCTTTTGTCAGTAAATTTAGGGGTACTATATAATGAGTTGGGGTTAGAAATTTTCTTTAAACTGTCATTTATCAGAAGTGGTATAAAGAGGACCGAAAGAGTATTTGCAGTGTTTATGATTTCAAGGTAAACACTGAAAGCCCCTTTCCTATCTGTGTTTCTGGAGTTTATGTTACTTAAAGTTTGGAAGGTTGATTTGTGTTTGAAAAAAGAATCATGAGGTCTACTCTGCACTTCTTTGGTAACTCCTTGATTATGAACTGTAAGGGCCCAATCATAAGTGATACCAATTTAATGGGGGTAGAGGTAGGAAGAATGAGTGTCTGAATTTCTAGCCAGCTAGGTGATCATTTCTCCCTCAAAAATATGTCAAGTGGTCTACTGCAAGCCGTTACGTTCCCACCAGCAGTTGTAAGCCCTGGACTGATTCAAGAATGCATAAAGCATTATGATGTTAAGGTTAGGTGCATAAAGAGAAATGATGGAGAAAGCCTAATTCTTGTTACCTAAGAGGCCATAATGTCTATGCTAAAAATCCTTGATCAAGCTTTTTCAAAGTTCACCCCTACTCAGTGCTTGGCTCAATTCAATGAGCAAGCTGAAAAGAACTACAACGTTGCTGCAAGGAGCTAGAGTGAAAAGTTCTACAAAGGAGGTTCCCGTTTTCCTAAGAACCTAAACAAAGATCATATGAAACCATATATCCATGATCTAGTGGTTTTATTACACAGGGTAAGGGGTTCACCGGAAGCCTTCCTGTTCGAAGATTGGATTGATCACTATATTGAGATAATTTTAGAAGGCAGACAATATATGGATGGGGGAACTTATAGCCAGTTCATTGAGCAAACAACTCAAATTGTCACAAGTGATCAAGAAATATTTTTATGTCTTCTTCTAATATATTTTTTAGCATGTACCCAAGATCTCATTGGTATTCCACATGAACCATGGACTCAGGAAATTTCTATCTATGATTATTATCCCATGCTACAAAAAAATAGATTTCTTTAAAACTATAGGAGGGTGCATGATGTATTCATAGGCAAGTTGCGTCTTGAGCTTGTTGGGACTCCAGAGAGAAGGCTATCACCCGAAGCCCAACACTTGGTTCAAATATATGGCAACTTCTATATCCAGTTCCCTAAGTTCACATATATCTGAGTTTGAGGATAAACCTACAAATCTACCAAGGTATACATTTAACTGTTTCATGGTGGCAGAAGTGTGTAGGCAATTGTCTATTATGGTTAAGCAATTCCTTCCTGAAGAAAGAAGACGTATAGTTTTTCCTATTCAGCTAGGTCGCCTTACATGCAATACCCTAGAAGATGCGTCAGCATATGATATGATTTGAGCAATTTCAATTTCAGGTTTTACTTTGACAGAAAGGGCTTTGATAATAAATGGTTCGCCAGACAAGTTTTAGAACTGGAAAATCAAATAGTGTTGGCTCCTCATTTAGAAGATTTTAGGGAAGATTGCTCTGATGAGAAGGAAGTTGATAAGAAACATCATTCAAGATTATTGTTATCCCAAATTGCCACCTTAAAGTTACGATTAAGTGTAGGAGTGAATGAGGGCAGTTCATATATTATTGAACCAAGTTATCAGAAAGGGGGAAAATTGTCATTGGCTATAGTTAATTGGACAAGAGAAGAAGATAACATCAGTCATAGGGCAAGAGCTACTTTCAGATCCACTGATACCTGGTTAATTTGAAACGGAAGCAGATAACACAGGAAAATCAAGTGGAAAAATATGATAAAAGTCCTTTATGTTCCCCTCTTGGTACCTCTAACATTTCTTTCTCAATTGATGTTGCAGGTGAAGTATCCACATCAGGAAAGAAGGCTAGTACCCTTGAACTTGACCCTGAACCTATTGTTAATCATTTTGCTACACAGCTAACTAGGCCCAACACCAGATCTTAGAAGTGCAATAAAATGGCTACTTTAGGTACAACTTCCACAGATTTAGACAAAGGGAAATAAATTGGTTCTCTCTTATTGGACGGTGAACAACAGAACTAGGAGACATTTGATGACACTCCCTCAGTACCGGATACCCAAGTCACACTCACCAAGATGACTGAAGAAAAAGTATTCTCCGACTCGATTCAACCATGGCTAAGAAACTCAATGAGTAAGAAACGCGGTCTCAAACCAATTTCTATACCAATTCGAGATATGGTGAGAAAATACATGGTGAAGTCTCCTAAACCTAAGAGGGTAAATAACACTGCTAGAATGGTAACTTATCTTAACACTGGAAAAGTAAAAGTGGAGGTTGTTGTGTACAAGCCAAAGGAAGGAGCACAAGAATTGGATGTTGGGAATTTTGAAGTGACTAAAGTGGATTTGGGGGTTCTGAATAGAGACACGAAAGATTACATGTTCGAGTTTTCTGCGCAACACACATGTTAACGCAAACCTAGAAGGATAGTCATGATAAAAGACAAGTAAAGCAAATCATAACTACCATGGCAGAGTACATAGACTCTTTTTGTAATTTCGGGTCATTGTCCCTGGTTCAGGGGCCACAAACCTTTTATCTAAATTCCCTTGATAGTAAAAAGTTATCGAACCAAGTTCAAAGGGTTAAATCATTAACTACTACAATGGATGATTGGATTGATGGCATAATCAAGGAAGGAAACTAGTTTATCCAAGAGTTCAGTATTGCTTTTAATCATGTAGAGGCACTATTGGGAAAAATTCAAACCCAAACTCCGAACTGGGAGACCGAAGAAAATAAGTAATCATAGTATACTTACCCAACTGTTGAGTGATCGAATTTATTTCCAGAAAAAGGGGTAGTAGAGTTAACATTATTTAGTGATAAGTTTAGGAGATGAATTTGTTCGCCAACACACATCACACACATGTTTGTGCGTCACGTTGTATTCCTATACATATCACGACTAGGAAGGCTCAAAAGGCAAAAACCCTACTTTGTTCTTCAGATACACTGGAAAACCCAAAAGTTAGAAACATAATAAAAGGTATTAAATAACATAAATGAAAATAAATGAAATAAACAGAACATAAGAGAACCCTCAAGCACCCAAATGCTTCTAATAAACATGCACACAAGGAAAAATTTGTGGTTGTTTGGAGACTTTCCTCAGTCATGTCTTTGGTTTGGTGTTTCCACCTTCACAACAACCAAAATGATAGATAGATTGAAAAGATAAATAGCTATATAAATAATATATGATTTGATAGATAGTGGATGTTATAAATCACAAGATCCTTAAAGATACAAGAGAGACAAACATATATTATTAGATAGGCTTGAGAAATCCAAGGAAGCTAAGGATATTTTTGTGAGAGATTGTTGTAGAAAATTAATGACTGTTTTAACAACCTAGAGAGTAAGATAGACAAAGTTGTAAATGGCAAGAGAGTGAAAGAGAATTGAAACAAGAACCATGATGAACTAGAGAGATTTCTAGTGACCTAGATAGGTGACAAGTGTGAAAACACCCAAAACTAACATTTAAATATTAAGATGTCGCAGGATGCATGTACAACATTTGGACGTCTGGTAGATGCACTAGTGTCTAGACAAATCATGCTAAAAAATGACACGAGACAACAGAAACATGCAGTTCATGCAAAAGTTGCAGTAAAAGATAGCTTTTGAAAAGGACCTTGAGCATCCTAAGAGGGAAAAGTGTGATGCAAGGGTTGAAATCAACCTACACAAATGCTAGGGGAATGGACACTAAAGTTTCTATGAAAGTGTAGGTAAAATTGTAAGGGGTTATGCGATTTTCAACTCCACAACTAACAAATAAATAACTAAATAAATAGTAAATTTAGTTAGCTCATTATTGATAGACTTATTAATCTAGGTCAATCAGAATGAAAAAAATAAAATAATCAATTTTGTCTCATTGTTGACAAAATAAACAGTCAAATAATCAATTTTGTCTCATTGTTGACAAAATAAACAGGTTTGGTACAATATTCTAATGCTTGAACCCAAATAAAGCTAACTCAACACTTGTGCATGTCCATGATGGTATTTATGGATCTCACACTAATGGTATCACCCTAGTGAAGAAATGTATATCAGGAAATGTTAGTACTCTAGCATGACGTCGTATCTCAAAATAAGATAATTTAGGACTTTTGAGAACTTCACAATATTATTTGTGGAGTTCACACTAATAGTATAACACTTGCAAAGAAACTAACTATAACTAGTACTATTGTACAATCATAATCATGATGCATGGTACCCATCAATATGTTAACAAATGTCTTACATAATAGTAGCATGTAGATTTTACTCATGCACCTCCATAGTCATTGTATCACATAAGTACTCATTAGCCCTTCCTTGAATGGGGGCATGACCTTATCAACAAGATAAACCTTTCTTTCATTGCCATAAGCACATTATAATAGCTACCAAATACTTCACTCAGTGAGTAGCCATTCCTTTCACTTATGTGATTAGAAAGGACATTTCAAAATTCATCCTTAATTGCATCATATAACAATAGTCATTCCCAGTTATATAATTAACAATAATACTTATTCATTTAAAAGTTATTCTATGCAAACCCTTTGAAATAAAATTTGCATCCATTATACGTAATCTTCTTCCCGCTACCCTTAAGACAATAATCAAGCTAGGCATCCAATAATACATTTAAATATTCTTAATAAATTTTTAATTATGTTAGTTGAGACTATAAATCACAACTCCACGCCACCTTTTGGGTTGAACTTTTCAATTTTCATACACCTATAAGCACTACTCATAATAGATTATCTATTGTACTAAGGCCATCATGTTAATTCGAATTAAAATTACCTTGTTGTACGTATCATTACACCATCTCAATGATAAGGGATACAATTGGACTCCACACTTGAGTGAATAATAATATTTTGATGAGCTTAGGCTCATAGAAATCCATCACCTAAAAGTCTAATAAAACTATCTTAGACATAGGTATAAAAAACATCTCTATAATAAAGAGATTTAAGTAGCATGGTCATTAATGAAATTAGCATAACACCAATCAAAATATTTTTTAAAAAATTAATATTTGAGCCCGATTAGCTAGGCCCTTACATCATCATGCCAAGACTTTCATCAAACACCTAACAATTATCAATACCACATGACCAAAAGATGGATGAACCCATGAACAATATTCATCTTCAATGCTTACCTTCTTGAGTTGTCATTCTTGTCCATTACAAATATAAAAATTGAAATAGTAAAAAATAATTTGAAATAATTGTCATATTGGGAAACCTATTTCTATAGTGCTTTGGATTAATTACCATGATAAATATTTATCCACGTGCATCATGTCTAAAAATCCAAAAAATACAAATAAAATACAACTTAAAAGAAATAATGGTAAACAAAAAAAACATCCTATGGTGGAAAACTATCTTTATCACACCTTACACAAGCATCATGAAGAAATCATATTCACAAGAAACATATATAATAGTTCATACCCATCTTATCTATTAGTATCATCACGGATATGGATATTGAGAGTATCTATCTATCCACTTAACACATCCTTATCACACTAAGACATTTAACATCAAGATCTGATGAAAGTTTCTGATGAAATATGGGAATTTTTTTGTTGTGTTGGATGTTATGAGGTAAAATGGGTAAAAATGTTCCTTTTAAAAAAAAAATTGGCCGACGTTCATCGGAATTCTGACAATGGATACGATCATTGGAATTTTGACAAATAAATTTTTTTTTTTCAAAAAACCCCTTAGGGTTAGTCGACAGTGTTTTTCGTATATATACACTTGCGTGGACAGTGTTTTCCGTACTTGTGACAACATTTTGCTAAGTTTCTAAAGGTTATAGACCAAATTTTTTGTACTCTAATTTTTTTGGTTGTCAAGAAAAATCATGTCAAATAATATTAGTCAAGAACAAAACAAAGAGACAATTGCTAGTTTTGTGATTCTGGGAGGCCTCCCTTAAAACTCATCCTCTCAGATCAATTGGAAAGGAACGGTTACAAACCAGTAACTAAAAAGAGTAATAGTTTAAAGACAACTGTCCCATAACCAAAAATAACTTAAAACATAAAAAGACTTGCACGATTTCAGCTACTTGTCCTCAGTCGTGGCTTCCCGAACTAGCTTCTAGCTTCTGAATATGCCCACCAGCTCCTAAATCAGATGAGAATGTAAACCCTTCAGACCAGTCATCTTAGCTTGGCATGCATTCTTTTCCCACTTAAGCTCCCGAATCTTCTCTAACTGTCTGGGTAACTGCCCTTTGTTCAGGTAAAGCATGGATTCTACGTTGGCTATCTTGGTGAAATCCTGAGCCGCTGGTTCTTCTTTTTCCAAGATACTATTCATAGCATTCTCAAAGCTCTCGATCATGGTATTCACATTCATGTTTCCTTTTTCAAACTGAAGGATACTTGACAGATTTATCACTTCGATATCCTTCAATGCATTAGTGTGCATTTCTTTTATTTCTTTTATTTTTTGGCATGCATGCTCGATACCGCAGTTCTGAAAAATATACTTTTCCAGCTCAAATTCTTTTTTAATATCAACAACATGCAAGCATCTGTTGGAAATACAATAATTGGAAAGCAAGATATTGAGAGTGGGGGGAGGGGTGAATCAGATCTTCAAATTTAAACACTTAAAACAAATTGATCCACATTCATACATATATGAATGTAATGTAACATTAAATAGCATCCACACAATAAAATAAATAACTCATAGCACAAGAACTTGGTAACACAAAAACCCAAATAGGTAAAACTGGGGTGGGGATGACACCCACAAAATTCTTCACTATTGCAACAATAAAGTGTGCCTGTTAGGGCTACAAAAGTTGATTACAAAATGCAATCTACCTGGTTAAAGGTCTGCCTGGTTAAGAGCTAAAGATCATTAAAATCTACCTTATGAAAGGATTTCAACTTACAATAAAGTAAGCACTCTGTTAGGAGATTTAGAAATGTTTGCTAAAACCACTCTGTTAAGAGATTTCACCTGATACAATCATTAGAATGTTTCAAGTAATGATCCTTCATTATGCACTCAGATGCTGATGATCGATCTCCTCTTTCCAGTACCTTCTGTGATCTCACAATATGATATGTCTTTACTCTGCTGTTCCTGTTCTGTCACTCTGCTTGATCTATTCTTCTTAACAAAATAACCCTTTGTGCATTTCACTTCAAAATGCAGTCACCACCTCTCTCCACACACACAAAATAGGGTTAAGAAACAATCTTATATATATATTCAAGTCTGGTAGCAAGATCTAGATCAACGATCAAGATCTAATACTCATACCTCCAAGGTATTACAATTAATAATTACAATAGGTCATGCATACGATAAAACAATTAAATGCATAATTAACTCCGTAGGAAAATATTAAATGCATACATAAGTCGGCCCAAAAAGCTTAAACAAGTCAGCCTGAACACTTATCCTCAAAGTTTGAATCAATCCAGACATGTATACAAAAACTATTATGCTCGGCACTTAACATCTCTGTCGCTCGACACTAAGTATCCTACTCAGCTCGGCATGATACAACTCGGCAACTTGAATACTGCTTGGCAATGTTGCTCGGCTTTGGATAGTTTTAGCTTGGCCACAGTGATAGCCAACTAAAACTGACTAAGTAAATGACTAAGTGTTGGTCACTAATCATCAATAGAACTTAGAGATTAACATCTACTATCTACATCGGATTTTCTGATAGTAATTTCATCACTCTGTATTCCTCTATCTCAATAACCTGAGAGACGATGGCTGTGCACTTTTCTTTGTTTGACTCCCATCCTAGAATTAAAGTCTGAACTTATCCAATCATCGCCTCTCCTTTTGCATAGGTGGCGACGAACTCCTGGATGAACTTTTTTCCTTCCAAAATAATACCGTCGACCCAATTTTTCATTGCTTGCATTAGGGCTCTGCCCTGCTGCATCTGCTTCAATAATTGTTTACCATCCGTTGAATTCGGATCAAAGTCTTGGGGAGATTGTGCAAGAGGTAGCGCCGCAACATCACTGAGTGAGCCAAAGAACTCGGCCATTGTAACCACGAGTTGTTTGAGTTCACGCTTTTCCTTGCCATCTTTTACAGATTGGTCAAGCATGTGGTCTGCTGAAAATTTGTACAGGTGTTGTCGTTTATCTCTGTTCAGTACACCAAAATCCATCTTTGTAACCTTGAAATCTTCTGTCGCAGGTTCATGAACCCCTTCCTTTTGCTTGAAATTTTTAATTTTGGCGGTCATCTTCCCTGTAGTGGGATATGTAGTTAGCCTCGCATTATGTTTAACCCTTTTTGCCTTTGGGGCATGGATAACATACTTGTAACTATCTCTTTGACTAGTAAGGAGACAGGTTTAAAGCCGCATTTTCTATTCACTGAATCTATCAGCCAAGGGGGAATTATACTAGAAACCAACCTATTATCAATTGTCTTGGTAGGTGTTACGTCTTCCTGTTGAACTTCAGGTTTATCAATAAATGTCTCTTGATATTTCTTATCATGTTTTGGTGAGAAATAGATGTCTTCATCATTGACGTCGATATCAATATAGCTGGAATTTGGAGGGGCCATTTGTATTCGACCTTCAAACTTGGTTCTCGACCTTGTCCGGGGTGTGGTAGGATGTCCACTAGAGGTTACTTTCTTTTTAGACGGAGAAATATTACCTATAGGAGTGATCAAGAGGGAAGCATTAGAGGGAGTAGGTGACACTTCAACTGAGACGAAACTTGGATTAGATTTCTTAGGAGACGTAATCATCATTCTGTCTTGTTTCCTCTTTTTTTAACTAGACATCTGTGTAGGCTAAAATGAACCTAGCCCTTAATTTGATGTCCTCCACTTCTTCTCTTTACAAGTTTACTTTTGGGAAAGCTTCTTCTTTTGAACCATTGAAACCAAGTTCAATGATTTCAGAATTATCTTCGTTCACGCCAGCTACGTTAAACTTCAGCTGCAGGTTTTTGATTTGGGGGATCAATAATATGGAATGATCCCTCTTTTTAATTGCCTCTTTGTCTCCGATATCTTCCCACAAATCTTCAATATGTGGGTTCAGTTTCGACTGGATACTCAAGTTGAAAACTTTCCTCGCGAATCCTCTGTTGTCAAACCCTCGCCTTCGTTCATAAAACTGCATGTGAAAACCCACCAAATTACTGCCTATCACTAAGGCGTCAATCATATTCTTGCATGTCATAGTTCCAAGTTTAATTGGGAACATAGAATCTCATTTATCTTCTGGAAGATTATTTTTTGTCACTGTGAACATCTGTCTGCAAACCTCTACTAAAATGAAGCTGTCAAATTTGAACCTTGGCAATTTAAGGGGTTCTTCATCAAAACCCCCAACTCTCACATAGGTGAACCGCGGAAACTGAATATAGCAACTACCGAAACGCTGAACCAGTTTCTGTGCTTTTGTGGTAATCTTGTATTTGGGGTTTTGGCTAGCTTGTAACACAATTTTCCGAGGAAGACATCATGAACCCTTCTGTAATCCTTTAGGACTCTGTCTTTTCTCAACAAGGGACAATATTCAAAAATGCTTATGTCTTCGCTCCATGGTTTATGAGGAACCCCGACAAGATCTTGAGTGCATGCAAGACAATATATCAAGTACGAAGACATGTAAAATTCCTTTTGTATCACTTGTGCCTGTTTGAGCTGGTCTCTTAGTGAACTTGCATTCATTTCAGCCACTTTGCTTCACTTCCAAAACAATCGCTATGAAATGGTACATCCAGTCTTTGAAAAGGAGTACCTCCTCTAACCCTTTCACCCTGTGTAACAAAACCATTATATCATGAATGTGGGGTTTCATATGGTCTTTGGTCAAAAACTTGGGCAATATGGACCCTCCCTTGTAGTTTGACTCAATCCACTTATGGGCAATATTACTACGCTTCTTGTCGCTTCCTTCCAGAAATTGAGCAAGTGACTAGGTTGGGGTAAAGTTGGAAAAAGCCTCATTAGGAAGCTTGAAAACTGACATTATTATCTCTCTGTTTATAGTCAAGAGACTTCTTCCTTCATTATCTAACATACTCTTAGACTTGACGTCGTAGTGGTTTATGCACTGCTGAACTAACTCTGGACTGATCACAGCTGGAGGGAAAGCAGCGGCTTGAATCAAGCCACTAGACATGAGCTCTAGAGTATATGTTTTCTCTACAGAAACTTTCAAACTTTCTATCATCTCCTCTACTTCAACTCCCAACAAATTGGTGTCTGTGATCATCGGGGCTCTACATTCTAGATTCGTAGTATTTCCAATAAAATGCATGCTAGACCTCATTTTCCTTTCCTAAAACAAATAAAGAATTGCAATCACTTTAAAACACACTACCACGCGGAAAACAGGAAGCAAAAAGAGGTTTTTCTGCGTTTACGTGTGTTCTGTCGACTCAGGAAAACAAAAACCTCTAGCCTTCGCAGTTGAGACTTCACTACCAAGCTCTGAAAAGAAATAAGCTGAAAGACATAATTTAAAGAATACTCACCCTGTTGAAAAATAACCAAAGAGATGAATATTAAATGCGGCATGTAGGCTAGCGTAGAGTGAATCCGACGATGTGATGTTTGGCGATTGCTTTGTTTAATCAAACAACTTAAGTCATCATTAGTTCTATTTAATGCCGCTATTTCACTTGTGCTAAAATAACGTCTGTCTTAACTCATATTGCTAGCTCGAAATTCCCCTGTGGCTACCATCCTTTCAAAGTTGATCGTACCATCATTCCAATAATTACTGCTCTAACGTGTTACATCACTTGTTATCTCGACTATCACATCAATCTTTGAGCCTGCTGAATCTTTCTTTGAACTTCTTTGAACTAGTTCGAATTGAGGTTCGAAGTGGTTCAAAGTGGTTCGTTGCCGCAGTATGACATAGCACGGGTCCCACCTGCAATCACCGAGGTTAGACCAAAGTCTTTGATTGAACTACTTTGAACTACTTCAAATCGAGGTTTGAAGAGGTTCAAAGTGGTTCATGAAGAATCAAAAACTACCAACACTTGGCTGAGAAGAGCCGACTTCGACAAGACGGGTTCATGAAACATTGAGGCGATTAACTCAAAGGCAAAGTCAACATTTGAAAGACTCTTTTAACATGAACTTTTTCTGAAAAGGAGGAAACCAAACAAGAATTAAATGTACCTAAAGGGTCAAGGACACTTTTACCATGGCGACTCAAATAGACCCTAACACCGGTGTAGTTTAGGCAGATGAGCAGTCGGTCGGAGGAGAGGAGGGCGACATGCAGGATGGAGATGAGGAGGATGGGGGAGACGGAGGGGATGGAGGGAGGAGAGTCTAACTGAGGGTATCCATTGCGAGACGATGAGGACAAGTAGAGGTACCCGCAGGGAAGTAGCCACCTCAGATCCCAGATATACAGGGACAGGGACAAGGTCTACAAGGACATGGGCCACAGGGGTATGGACCACAGTTATAGGGGCCATCACTAGGCTACATAGCCCAGGAGGTACATGGCACAGTTGTTGTAGAGTGGGATAGCCTGCAGACAGAGCTCTAGAGAGTATAGGGGCTATTAGTCAGATCACAGGCTACTGAGAGTAGCGTACAAGCAGAGCTGGTGAGGATACAAGGACTGCTGGCCACCTCTCAGGCCATAGAGAGAAGCTTACAGATGGAGCTAGCCTAAGTACACGGGGCACTGGTTGGAGAGACCGCATGCGCCGATGGGGCACAGAGGGCACTAGACCATCTACAGGCACAGTTGGACATCAGGGAGTTCTCTATGGGAGGACATGATGAGGAGGCCTTGGGAGCAGAGATAGCTTCCATGATGGAGTAGATAGAGGCCCTTACCGTACAGAGGGATGTTGTACAGATGCGAGCAAAGATGTACCAGGCAGATCGGGATATAGCCCGCCATGCAACCACAATTGGGGGTGTCAGTCTGGTATTAGCAGATGCCTTTGCAACTTATAGAGAGGCAGGCGGGAGAGGTCGAGAGGCCTCATATTATATGGGCCTATATTTTGGGGCGGTGCCAGAGTGGGAGTGACATCCATGCTATACTGAGAGATCAGTATCACATAGTATAGGCCGGGAATCACATACGTCAGTGGGATTACCACCTTGGCCACCTTCATGAGTTATCAGACTATTTAGATACAGATTTTTGTATTTTTTGAGATGTACACACATGTATGATGTATTTGATGGACATTTTTTGAGATATATAGACATTTATTGTGGTGGATCTATGTGATGTTTATGGATGTGTGTTATGATTTTATATGCAGATGTATATGATTTTATGACTACCATGCAGGATGTGATGGACTTATATGATTATGCTGACCTATATGTGATGCAGGGATGTGATGGATATGATGGTTAATAATATACATGTGGATTTTTATAGATGGATAATTGTAATGAACTTAATTTTATGTATGTAATGTGATGTGAGATGTAATGCATTTGAGGTATAATGATTTTAATGATACATAATGATATGTAATGTGGCGAGATGTAATGATTTTAATGATAGATGTGTATAATGGATAATGATTAATGAATGCAATTGTAAAGAATTAATGATTAATGATAATGCAACGAATGTACCTATGTATGCAATGGAATTGATAAAATTAAATGCAATGAATGGATAAATAAAATGTATTGAATGAATTTTAAGGAATTGAGAACTAATGGATACCTAATAATGAAATGCGATGAAAGTTATAATGAAAATGCAAATAATGAAATAAACCTAATAATGAAATGCGATGAAATTGATAATGAAATGCAATGAATGGATAAAATGAAAGGCATCTAATAATTAAATGAAACTATTAATGCAACTAAAATGAATTGAAATGCAATGAGAGGAAATGAATCTTGGATGCAACCGACAGAATGAGATGTAATGAAAACTAAATGATCCCAATGATACTAATATGAAATGTAATGAGATAGATGCAAAATAGGATATGTGAGGACAATGTTATTGTGTGTATCAGATAGGTCCAATAAAACCACTTAGGTAGCTAGATAGGGGGCATAAACAAAAACGTTGCCAAGAGAAAAATGCAATATGACCTAGCTAGAATGCAACCTATCTACATGACTTGCATGAGATTTATATTGTGTTAATGTTGGAGAGCACACCTTAGTTTGATTTTTCAAGAGGTATGCACCATGTGTTAGAAAATACAAGTGACATGGTTCATTTGCGTGGACTATACTCTCAGACAAATAGGTTGCTAGGAACAAGAATGCAAGATATCAGATATGATGGGACCTATGAAATGTTACTCATGAGGAGACGCAATACACTTAGATATTTTTTAGGGATTTGGTATGCATGAATCTTTCCCCCAGTTAGAAATTCATAGTCATAACTGAGCATCAAACATAAATGCACTAATAATCTATAACATACAGATCATACCACCTGCTCAGCTTAGTTATCAATAGACAAGGGATGAACCCCTAGTCTACCTCTCAAGTCCTCAAATGTATCCTTCGGTAAGGGTTTTGTGAATATGTGTGCAAGTTGTTCTTTTGATTGTACATATTCCAGTATTTTTTTTTTCTTGTACATGTTACCTCAAGTAGTGATATTTAATAGATATGTGCTTTGTCTTTGCATGCATCACAGGATTCTTTTAAATATTTATAGCACTAGTATTATCACAGTAAATTATCACTGGATCAGTGATTTCTTCATTCATTCCTTTCAATAATTGTTTTATCCATGCTATGTTAGAACAATTTGCAGCAACAACATACTTTGTTTCCGCAGTTGAATGCATCCTTGCTTCTTGCTTATCCATGTAACTAATCTTTCTCCAATAAAGAATGCTCCACCATTAGTGTTCTTTCTATCATCTATGTTCCTAGCCCAATCAGCAGTTGATATATTCCTTCTTTCAACAATTTCATTTTGTTGTGGTGTCCTCGGTGCAAAAACCTATCTTTTGATTCCATACTCATTAAAAAATTTAGTGAACTCCTTAGAAATAATTTCACCTCCTCTATTAGATCTCAGACACTTCAGATGTCTGCTAGTTTCTTTTTCCACTTTAGCTTTGTACCACTTAAACATCTGAAATGCTTCAGATTTTTTCTTTTAGGAACATGCTAGTCACCATCCTAGAGTAGTCATCAACAAATAAAATAAAATATTTGTCCCCATAATATATCTGTGTTCTCATTGGTCCACATAGGTCTATATGAAATAACTCCAAAATATCATTAGATGAAAAATTCTTGCACTTAAAACTAGATTTTGACATCTTTCCCATTTGACAATTTTTGCACATTAGATGGTCTAGTTTAGATAAGCTCGGTAAGCCTCTAACTTTTCTTTTCTTACTAATCTTAACTATATTGTCAAAATGTACATGATAGTCTTTTATGCCATAACCATATATCTTCATTATTTGCCAATAAGCAATTATTTTTAGCTGTGTCAAGATAGAATAGGTTACCTTTAGATTGTTCACTAGTGCTGATCAACTTTCCTTTTCCATCATAGATTCTAGTTTTTCTATTCTCAAATGTGACTCGGTGACATGTGTTATTCAACTGTGAAACACTCAACAAATTGTAGTTAAGTCCTTTTACCCAATAAATAGGAAATAGAGTTCTAAGAATCTTACTCACAATTGTGTCTTCATTAATGGTTCCACCAAATCCTCAAATAGTATTCACAACTTCTTTAAGTCGGTTACTGTACTATGTTATGTTCTCTCATTCCTTCATTCGCATATCATCAAACTTTCTTTGAAGACTTTCAACTTTGGCTCTTAGTACATTTACATCTCCTCCATAAACTAGTGTAAGTTGGTCCCACATTTTCTTGGCAATTGTACATGTCTTGATTTCCTCAAATTCTGCATCAGTAAGCGAAGAAGCAATCTCCACCATGATAAGGTTATGTTCATGTTTATCTTTCATCTGATTTACAGTCAAAGGTCCAGTAGGTAGAGTAAATTCATTATCCAGATAATCTAAGATAATCTGCAATGTTGTCTCCAATTCCTGATAGGTATAGTCTCATTCTTCTTTTCCATGTCGGGAAGTTATCCTGGTTCAGCTTTGGTGCGTCTCTCTTATACATCTTATGATCTTTAGCTTAAGTCTTGCAAAAATTTCTTCTAAGCCCTGTATGCTCTGATACCAATTGTTATAATAACTGAGAGGGGGGTGAATCAGTTAGAATAATTTTCCTCATAAATTATCCTATAGTCCCAAATTTCTCCAGATGTATATCAAAACAAATTCAAACATATAATTCAACTCGGTGAAAATGTATTCTGTAATCTCAAGCTTTCATCAATAGTGTTTACTGAGTATCAGTAAATTAATAATGTGATTACCGATCTAGGTCAATAAAGTAAAGTGTAAAGTAAAATAAAAATCCACAACATTCATGCATATTGACATAGATTTTTAATGTGGACACCTTGCTAAGAGAAAAACCACCTAGGACCGGTAACGCAAAATATTTTCACTCTTCTGAAGTGAGCTCGGTGGAGAGCCAACCCTGTTAAAGGTTACAATGCACACTATTAAATGTGACCTGGTTAGAGGATTTAAAAGTAACACTTATCTCTTGACCATGTATTCACTATGGGGTCAACAAGAAAACACTCAACATTCTCTGAATGTCATTATAAGGACTTTCACTGTTCTACTTAGTTAAGAGATTTATCTGTAACAATGGTTAAACTGATACAGTAATGATCTTATTCAAATACAACTCTATTTTGTAGATATTTAGATCTATGCTAAGTACATAATACCTCTAATCAATTTTTTCACTTTAGTTCATCTCATACTTCATACTTGTTCTGCCCGGTAATGCTCTTTCCTCTATTTGCTCGGTGATGTCTGCAGAAAATGCTCGGTTCTATCTTTAACCAGTTTGATTAGTCATGCATAAAATTCACATGTACACATCAGGTGTGAGGTGTGATTCAAAATGAATATCTTGTTTCTTATATAGACATCATGTCTCATTTAATTTTCATCCTTCAAATTTTGTCGCTTAATCTCTATCGTTGATTTTCCTGCTTGATCCATCCTCGGCAGTTGTGTTAAAAACATGTTTCAATCTTTGTCGTCTGATCTTAATTGAATTTTCATAACTGTTTGATCAAATAACAAACTTTATCTTTTACCTCAAAATCATCAATTGCTAGCTCAACATCTTTTTCAGCCTCAGTTTGATTAAATTGCTTGGTCAATAGTTGTGTCAGCAATCCCTTGCTCGGTTAACATTGTGATCGGTATACACTATGTTTTACTTGGTTATTAGTGTCTCTTGGTGTATACAAAGTTCTTCATTTGCTGACCATATAAACATTATTTGTTCCAGATCTCCAATTAATAACAAATGTTTTCCACTATAATAATAATACTCAAATAAGTTAACATCAATGACAATACATTAACTGATAATGTTTATCATCACTTCTGCAACTCGGTTAAATATCAAAAAATGACTTCAAACATATAATCATTTATAGTTCATCACCCCAAATGCCTCTGGAGATTTTCTTTTTCATTATTTCTGGAATAACCAAGTTAGGGGCATTCCAATGTCAAATCCATGGGAGTTGAACATGGCAAAGATAGTTGTTCATGATGTATACATGGATGTGGGATTAGTAAGGGAATTGGTGAAGGCATATTGCTCTATGACTAGGGTTATTAGAAGGAAGGATAAGTCAACCTTGGTATGTATAAAAATAAAGAGTTTTGTGGAAGCATTTCAAGTATCTGGTGCCATTTGTATAGATATCGAATTTGGATAAAGAGGAGAAATTATGAGGCTCACAAAAAAGTATTAAAAAAGAGTTCTATCCCTCAGTACATGCCTAGAGTTGATACAAAATTGATACCAATTCCTAATGCTATAGACGTGCCCTACGATTTAAGCAAGTTCCACTTCTATTTCCAATGCACCGTTTATGGGTTGTGCAAGGTGTTGGGTTTTGATGGAGAAGGCATAGTTTCTACAGATTTATTAATGATGGCTATGAATATAAAACATCCAGAGGTAAAAATGACTGATTATATAGGGTATGTGGTCAATCAAATTCATGAAGCTCTGATTGAAATACAAAAGAATAATAGTGTCATTTCTTTCAAGCATTATTCAATATTGATGCACCTAATTATGTACTTAAATAATTAACAGATGGACAAAGAACTTGTTTTGCACAAGGATGGGTTTGATACACCATCTCTGATACAAAGGTGGAATTAGGTGTGGGATGTTAGGAATAAGGTGTCTCAACTTTGGATAATTCCTATTCTTATTATTTGTTTTGTAAAATGTATTTTCTTGCAAATAATGTAATTAAGTGTGAGTGTACATGTCTAGTTGGCATGTTGATGTGTCACTCCACTTGACGTGTCGACATCTTGAATTGTGCGTAAGGAGATCATGGTTTAAACGGTTATGACAGATTCCTATGACACGTAAGAGCTATTTCTAGGAGATTTGAATGACAGCTGAAGACATGTAAGACATGTGGCAACTGATAAAATTGAGTTCTTTACACTCTTCCACAATCATGGGGTTTGGGGCATCGCCATGAAAATTTTTTTAGGGTTCCTATTTTCTCAGAGAATGGTAAAACCCTAATACGACTATCCTTGGAAGTTGCCCTAAAAAGAAAAGCGTATGATATAAGCATTTTTTAGGGTTACATGAAAGGATACGAAATGAGTGTATTGTTGGTATGATCTGGTGCTACTGGATTTGTCTTAGAGTGTCGATTGTCTCCTGAAAGAACTTGCATTGCAAGTGTGTTGTAACCGTTGTGTTGAAGATAATACATTGTGTACGTTTTGGAGTGCTGGGGTTTTTTACCGAAAGGTTTTCCCAAGGGTAAATCACTGTGTCATTCTCTATTTCTTGTATGCATGGTATGTGGCTACAATATAATTGTTAAAAGTAGTTAACGAATCTGAAATTGTAAGGATTTAAAAGAATTTGCACAATACTTTCCTTTAGAGATTAGTTTAGGAAGCTGTTTCCGCACCTGAGTTTCTTTGCATGGGATAGTAGCACTTACCTTTCTTCTTTTTTGTATTTTGAAAATTGGATTGTGTTGCCTATTTTAGAGAAGTTAGGAACCAAAATGGAGAGATTAGTGATTGGATTAAGGAGAATTTTGAGACCCATGCATTTTGTACCAAATTGGCATATTTCTCATAACTGGGTGGATTTCTAATTCTTTGACAATTTTACTATTATAAGAGTATATGAGTGTCCTCAACCTCCACATATTCTCCCTAAATTTGTACCTCCTAGGCTTGCTTACATGGAATTTATTTGGTAATTGACTCTTGTGGACATGGAGTATTTAGAAGCACATAGGAAGGGGACTCTTCTCCCTAGATTATGGGTGGTAAATGACTTCATTGTTGGAAATAAGACCTTTGAGAAAATGAATGACTTCTTAAAACAATATAGGCTAGTCACTTTTTGACCCAGGTTTTGTGGTCCAGAGGGTTTTATAAGGGTTGCAGTAAAATAATGTAAGAAATATGATGGAGAAGAGTGTTGTCTAAGAGAGAAGAAGAAAATAGAATGATTTGATGAGAGTTGAGGCTGAATTTAGGGAGATGTATCTAAATTTATCAATTTTCTATCCTGAAGAGTCTTAGTTTAAAAGAATTGAAAGCATGTTGAGTTCTTATGAGGAACTGATGGCACAAATGCCATAGCTACAAGAGATGGTTGCTGACACTCAAAATCCAGAAGATGTGTTGTCTTCTCAAATAAAAATGCCTTTGGAACAACAAGTGTATTTTGTGGAAAGTGCAGATGAAGTTGAATCCACTAGGGAGCCACTTGCCAAGAAGTAGAATATTGATCAATCTTAGGCAATGGTGAAAAGATGGGTTGCAAGCGCAGTTATTGTTGAGAAAGGGAAATTAATGAGATTAGAGAAAATATCATAGAGGGACCCCAGAAAGGAACTAGAGAGACAAATTTACCTCTTGATTTTCCAGCAGATGAAAGAATAGTGATGTCAAATATTTCTTGAATGATGATAATTTTGTTAAAATAAATGAATTGAAGATATTTTTAATGAAATTGAAATAGAACGAGTTGATAGCTAGTCTAGATATAAGAGAGGGAGAAAATGAAAGCAATGAACAAATTGTAAAGGCTCTCCAAGAGTATGATCCTGACAATGAGAATATAAAATTGGAACAAGCAATATTTCTTGTAAAGAATAGTGGAATGTTGTTGGTACCAGATTGAGATCTCCAATCAACATTCATTATTGATCAAATAAGGAGGAAACCAGACCCATTGTTAAGATATGAATTTTAGATCGGTGACGTAATAAGAGGATCAAGATTTGATCCAAAGTGCAAAATATTGGCAATTTGGTCATTTAACATATCCACTCAGAAGCCCCATATGATAAATGTTGGCATTATGATAGTTTTGGAGGGCATATGTAGAGCGGTCATGAGTGGATGCATAATTGGTTGTCCTTGATGGAAATGTATTCAGTTATCATGATTACAGTGACCAGTAAGAACTGTACATGATCGGTAAAGGGAAGTTCAACTATGCATGTTGACTGGTGTTCATGAAGAACAATATCAGATACAAATTGTGGTAGCAGTAGAGTTGAGGAAAGATTCATATGTTGCGATCAAAGATATAGTATATATATGGTATGTGGAATCCATGATTCCAACAACAAAAATTTATCTCAATTTTTTATTTAATTATGTTTTGAGTGTGAAGGCAGTTTACCTATTTGATCACCGATCAAAGGTTTATGTTAATTTGATTAAGGCAGTGGATCTGAGGCTGAGAAATTAATTCTAATATTGGTAATATGTTTTGAAGATGACATATTGGATGTTGCTAATGCTTATTTTGAGGAGGTTGGCTAATCTTTTGAGTCGATTGTGGTGGAAAGTTCTAGGTCTTGTGTGACCTAATGACAGTCTATATAAGGGGCACTAAATCGTTTGATTTAGGGTTGCGATTGTATTTTCAGATTGGGAGGTCACAAATTGAAGTAGTAGAGATCAGTATAGAGTCAAGAAGGAAAGGATAAAAAAGGATCTAATAGGCAACCAGTGTCATTCTATAGCTCATCAATCTTGTTGTTCCCTGATAGTTGCAGCAGGTCAAATCCCTTAGCAAGGTGAACTTTAATAGGTTCTTATTTGTAAATCCTTTAACATTGTAGCTTCTCTATTGAGGTTTGAAATCCTATAGCGAGGTTGATCATAGCTGGCATGTTTGTACTCCTAATAGTGTAATAACCACTCCCAATAGGGTGAACCCTTAGAAATAGTATTTGTAGCTCCTAACAGGGAAAACTCATTTACTACAGTATTGGGCTTGTGGGTGTCATCCCTACCATGGTTTTTTTCCTCTAACAAGGGTTTCCATGATAAAATACATGTGTACGTGTGTTAAGGTTGTGGATGCTTTATATTGTTTACTGTTATTTGTTTAGTTTAGTTATGTGCTTTGTGGCTTGGAAGTCTCTTATGCAGTTAATCATATCAGTGGTTGAATTTGTTCATTACCTGTTTGTACTGATTCACCCCTTTCTCAGTCATAAGATTTCCAACAATAAATATTCAAGAAGAGAAAATGATTAACAAAATGATCTAGAATCTAGAGAATACAGGGGATACTAAGATTGCTAATTTCATGACCTGAGTTTCTTTTATGAATTTAGCTAAAACAAAGGATCTGTCACACAGATACATAGAGACTTACCAACAAATAATCTTTATTGCAAAGAAGTATGAGGAGGTGATAATAAACAATGCAGCTATGGAGGAGAAGATAAGGGAGTGGAATGAAAAGTCTTCCAATACTGGGAATAAAACTATGGTTGATGCAGAAATTGAGGTTCAAATAGACTTAAAATAAATTCTATAGATTTGTTGGTTCCTATGGGAGAAAAGGCCAACTAGAAGATTATACAGACAAAATTGAGAAACTTGAGGAAACAAAGAATATGGGAGAAATAACCTCTCTAATGGAAGTGTTTCTCCATAGGATTGATATCCTAAAGACTAAAAAAAGTATAGTTCATGGCCTACATATTTCTTAAAAAAATGTTGGTGATATCTGTGTTGATGCTTTGTTACTTTTGGATCCTTTGTCTAATGAGTAGGCTGGAAGGAATGTGTTTATGGAGAAAATGGATACTGCCATGGAATACAGGGATGCTTTTCTTGATAAGGTAAATGAAACTAAGGACATGGTGGAGATGGTAAATTCTTTGACTACAATTTTCAAAGGAAATGACTTATTGATAAAGTATGAATTGAAGGTTTTGGGTGAAGGTCACCAATATGTTATTTCCTCTATTTATGATAAAGATGACAATTTGAAACCGATTGATGTGTGGGGAGAATAATTTGAAATGATTTTGAAGAATACAAAAGTGATTCTACACATGGACAAGGACATTGATATTTATGGTTTCAATGAGGTAATGGACTCTCTTTTCAGAACTAAGGTGGTATTCACCAAATTTATTTTAGATGCAAGGGTTGCCATAAATGCTCGTTGGTTGGAGTCATTTGCACAACTGGAGGCTATAAATGGGTTTAGTTGGCCTACAGACAAGGAGGTTTCTAGACGGGAGAAGATGCTAAATGTGGGAAAGAAGGCTTCAAGCTTATTTTTTTGTCTTGTTCAGTAGGTTAGATGACTTGGCGCATGGACGATGTTAATAGGGAGGATAACTATATTCAAAGGCATCTTGAATTTTATGTTGTAGTTGTGGATGACCTTCATGACACACAATGAAGTTATTTTGAATACTCAATAGACAAATGTACCAAAGTCCAATTATAGTGCATCTCCCAAGATCAAATTCAAATTTCACTATCTGTTCTTGGTTCTTTCTTCTTTCTTTCTATTGATTAAGCTATAAATTTTGTCGCAAGTGATCTGAAGCTTGTTGCATTCCTTAGTCTATAAAAGGAATTCCAACATCACTTGTGCAGGTGATGGGGAGATCTACTTCACAAGAGCTTTCTTTCTCTTCTCAAGGCCTTTTCTATGACCTTACTAGGGTACTTATTTCTACCCTAATCAAAGGACACACCTATAGTTCCTCTACTCCAACTAGATCTCTCCAACAACTTCAAATACTCTTCAACTCCCCACGAGTCCATTGTGCATCCATAGGTCAAATCAAGGCAACTATGCTCCTAAGATATTCTTATCATGGAATTAAGTGTTCTCACTACTTCCCCTTCACTTTCAATCAATCTTGATCCATTCTACTAGGTTCTTTAAAATATTTTCCATCGAGTTCATAGTTTCCTAGTTTCTAGGCCTTGTAGCCTTTTTAGCCCAATTAGGCCTCCTAAAACTTGCAATCTTGGAATTTATCCAAACTTCTCTTAGCAAACCCCCAAACCAACTCTAGATTCCTTTTAAGGTCTTCCTAGGCTTCAAGATTTTATAGGTCTTGGTTCCTCCAAGTGTTTGTACATAGGACTTTCAACAAACCCCTCTTTTAAGGGTTTTTAGGGCATGTAGACCAGTCTGTCTTATTTTTTTCTCACAATGTGCTCTGATGAACTCCTCTGCACTCCTCCTTGAAACCACATGACCTTTTTAGAGGCCCCTAAACTCTCCACCTCATTATTGGCACAAACCAATCCATTCCACCATTCTTTATGCATCTGCAATACTGCAAACTCCTAGCCCGACAACCATGGACTCACCTAGGGCTTGCTTCCAATAATAGCTCCCCTCCATAAAATGACTCCTAAAGACATATTTACACTATATACAGAGTTCAATTCTTGATTCCAAGTGGCCATAGAGATTGAACCACGATAATTCAAGAAGGAGCCATTTATACATAACTACCTCTGTTCAGAACAATGAACCAGAGAAAACAAAAGAATTTACAAAATGCCAATGAAATGCACAAACTTCTCAAATTGATTCCACAAAGTGTAACTAAATAACAAGAACTAAAAATTCAATGCATTACAGTAGACCATTCAATCTATTTTGGTTTGGATGATGGCTAAAAGTAGCTCTGTGACACAAAATCAGTGCTTCTTGCTATTCAGTCTGTACAATTTGACAACCAACCTCAAAATTAGGGTTTGTCTGATATTATATAATGATTCCCCATGTGCTCAGACCCTAAGGTTGGGCTTTAGACCCATTTAAATTTCTTTGCAACTTTTTAGGGAAAATTGTCATGATAACTTTTCAAAATTGCAAAGTTGTCATGAGCAACTTTTGCAATTTTTGTAATTTTTCTTTCCCATTACTTCCAACTTGCATAGTTGGGTTCCAAATAACCATTTTTGGTCCAGGATCATGTCTAGACCTCATACTACCTCTATCCTTCCATTTTTTAGTCTGTTCCACATTTTGACCAACTTTGACTCTCCTAATCACCTAGTGCAAAACAGACTTCTTAGGACCTTTTTGGACTAAACCAAAGACAAAACTTAAAAAATCCTATTTACACACACACCTTGGGACTTTATCTTAGTCCTTATTCATTAGTGGTTGGTGAGAACCACCTACAAGCCAAAATTAAAACTAGGATAAATATAGGACCCTAAGGTGCTCCTACACCATTCTCCCACTTCAACAAGGAAGTTAAATTACCTGAGGTTTAATGAGCTCCAGGTTGATGCCATGCTTCTTGAAATCACCGTCCACTATCCAAGTAGCCTCTGATACATGTTGATGCTCCCACTTGACTATATGCTTCATGTAGATCTTGTGTCTAGTCTTCTTCTTCACTCTAGAATCTAGAACCCTCTCGGCTTGAGGTTTAATTTGATCAGGGACGTTGAGTTCTACCACATCCGTAGTCATTTTTTTACTGTACTCCTTCTCAGCTATCTGTAGACCTTTGTACTTAGTCAAATTCTTCACATTGAAGATAGGAGAGATTGATAGCTCCTTGGGTAGATCTAACTTGTAAGCATTAAGACCATACTTGGCTAATACCTTACATGGGCCAAATCTCCTCATATGGAGCTTGCTAGTAATGCCCTTTTATAGTCTAGCTTTGTTAAGGTACACCATCACTAAGTCACCTACTTCAAATTGCAAGTCTCTTCTCCATTCATCTACCTTAGCCTTAAGATTCTGATTGGCCTCCATTAGAGTCATCTTCACCTGCTCATGGACCTCTCTCATAGACTGAGCAAAGTCTTAAGCATGTCCACTGATCCCTTCATAACCTTTTAAGTCTCTAAGTTCAAAAATACCCCTTGGATGTAATCCATACACAACTTCAAATGAACTCTTACCTGTAGTCCTGTTTATAGTGTCATTGTAGGCAAACTCAGCTTGAGGGATGACTTGTTCCCATCCTTGTCCATACTCCTTAGTTAGACACCTTAACAAATTTCCAAGAACTCTGTTTATTACCTCTATTTTTCCATCCATTTGAGGATGATATGCAAAGCTATGTGCTAAATTGGTTCCCAATCTCTTCCAGAGTGTTTTCCAGAAGTGCCCCATAAACTTCACATCCCTATCTGAGAGAATACTGGTTGGAAAACCATGTATCCTTACTATTTCCTTAAAGAAAAGATGAGCAATGTGACTGGCATCATGACTTGTCTTACAAGGGATAAAATGACTCATTTTACTGAATCTGTCTACTACAACAAACACACTATCCAAACTAGTTTGTGTTCTAGGTAACCCCACTATAAAATCCATGCTTATGCACTCCCAATGCCTATTAGGCATGGGTAATGGTTGATAGAGTCCTACATTTGAAGATGTTCTCTTGGCTTTCTGACATATCCCACACTGTTCTACATACCTCCTTAGATCCTTCTGCATTTTAGGCCAATGATAGGATATTTCTACTAAGTCTAGTGTCTTATTTAGCCAGAAATGACCACTTAGGCTACCATTATGTTTTTCTTGAATGAGGTTTTCCCTCATGGACATGTTGGAATAATGGAATGGTGTGTACTGAGAGGGGAGGGGTGAATCAGTACCCTTAAATTTTTTATCTCTTTATCTTTTAGTAATCTTTACTTTGTATTACTGACCATTGATGCTTTTCTATCTTTATGCATGTTATATCAAAACATAAACTTAATTGCATGTAAACATTCATGAAATGTAAGTATACATGACACTAGAATTGGTAATGCATAAAACCCCAGTTAGAAGGTAAAAACTACGGTGGGGATGAAACCCACAAATCTTCACTATCTACAGAATGGAAGGTGCAGGTTAAGGCTACAAGTGTGATCACTTCTGATGATGTTACCCTATTGGGAGTAATATTTGAGGCTTGTTAAGGTCTACTCTGTTAAGAGATTTAGCAACACTGTTAAGTGTGCACTTGGTTAAGAGATTTACATAAAGACTATTAAGTCCACCTTCTTAAAGGATTTCTTCTATTTGATACAATTGTTAGAGAGTAGTCAAAAATACTTGTTGACCTAATAGTATGCAATCTTGAATTGCTGAATACAGATCCTTTAAGTTCACAATATATATGTATCACCTATAGTGATTGATTAATACCTATGTTCTGCTCGGTAGCCTTGAATCTTGTTCTTCATAACTGATTTCATCTTTTGTTGTCCTTCTGCATAAAACTCTATGTCTGATCCATAGATGTCTGTTGCGGCTACAACCATCAATGTCTGATTGATTTCTACATTTATTTATATAGTGGATTGACCTATTTTAGGTTTCACGCTTTACAATGAAAACTCTATGATCAAAGGTTTACAACTTGACCTTGATCTCCTAGTTTGCATGTGTACAATCACTTAGACTGATTAAAACAATTACATATGCTTTACTTGTCCCTCAAGAAATGGTTTTAAAGATAAGCTTTAAAGCTAATTATAAAACTCAAGTGTTTTATCTGACGTGTAACTTATATCCACATTTTTCAGAAATAAAACTTTCTCTCGGTAGACAGGTGCTCGGGTTTCTCTGTAGTCTTTGCTCTGTGTTGTCTCTGAATTGTCTGTCAAGTTGCTCTCTAAACTGTGTTGTCAATTTACATGGTAAATTGTCTATCAGTGATAGTGCACTTAACATTCTCAGTTACCTCTGTGAACTATTGTGTCAGGTTGCACTATAACCTGTCTTTCGGTCATCATGTTACTGATGGTTCAAATTTTTTTTCCTTTGTATACGAATGACAAAATATGATCACCAATCTCCCCCTTTGGCATTAGTAACAAAAACTGATATGTGCAAAACTAAAATGTTCAGTATATACACCAAAATGTTTACCTTGTCAATATGAACCCCCCTATGTGCATGCCTCGGTGTAGTATATGTACATGATACATTTTCCTTTATACATATCCCCCTTTCAACTTATCATTTCCCTTTGTATCATATCTTTTCCCGCTTTTTAAAAAAATAATGACAAAGGTGTAATACTTACAATTTGTCAAAAATGTTGGAATGGGATTTCTTGATGTCTTCCATCATCTTCTCCCATTTCTCCTTGAGGTGTTCTAGGGCCATGTGATCCAATGTTATCCTGGCGTGCATTTCATAGATACTATCGGTGACAAACATCTACAGGGTGGCAATTAGTGTTTTTTCCAAAGTCATGTGTTGTTGCAGTAATGTGAGATTTGGTAGTAGTAGAGCTTGGAGCTCTGTTAACTCATCTTGGATTTTGGATTCTGCCTCTTGAATCTCAAGTCTCAACCATTTTGATTCTGCAAGCTTCTCATAATGCATCTTGAATGCATTGTCATCGGTTGTGAGTCCTTGTGCACTAGCATTAAGATCTGAATCTATCTTAGCAGTCTTTTCACTATGCTCCTTAGTGAGTTGCTCTATGGTGCATACGTTCTGAACTAAGGTTATAAACTTTGAAATAATTGGTTCCAATGTATTGACCAGTTCAGATAGCTTTACCTTGTTCTCTACCACTTCTTGGCTGATTTTCTCTATTAATTTGTATTGGTACTTCTTCTCTGCACGTTCTTCTATCACCTTGTCAGCTTCCACATTTTGTGATATAATGGCCTGGATGAAAACTGCTAATTGATCAAGTATTGGGGCACTTTGATTAATTTTGGTGTTAGGTACAATCTGCAATAGTATATATCCTTTTTAGTTTCTAGTACCCGTGTGTCCTTGTGCTCCTTTTTGAGGTTATCTTGTATAGCTTTCCTTTTATAAAGTTCTGCATACTTTGTAAGTGACCCTGGATCCAATATTCTTGGATCACAGTCAGGTATTTCTATAATCTCATCCATGGTGATTGGATTTTTCTTCTTCTTCTTCTTCTTCTTCTTTGCAATTGTAGTGGAAGCATTTGTATGCAGTACCATATCAAGTTCCTTTGCTTGGTCTAATGTACTTGGTGAAGGTTTCTGAGGTGTTGTGCCTTTATCCTGTTGCTCGGTGTTTACCTGTCGGTTGTTTGTAGACATCTCTACATCAACCTTATCTTTTTCTACAGCTTTCTCTTCCTCGGTATCCTTGGAATCACTTTTTTTCCTCTCCACTTGGTGCTTTCTATTCATCATTTGTGCTTTCCTTCTCCCCATCACCCTTATCCTCGGGTATGCTTTTATCATGGTCAGGTCTCTTCTCCTTTTCTTCTCAGATGATATTGATAACTTGTATCAATAAAGGCATTTGTCCTAGTATATTGACCTGTACAATATCCTGTGTTTCCTTTTCCTTTTCTTCTCCTTGATTGGTGGTTATATTTACATCTTCATCATTCTTTACTTCATTTGTAGGATCACCTCCAGTGATATCTATTATAGTTATATCTTTGATTTTTCCATCTGTAGTATCGCCTAATGATTGAAGTACTTGAGGTACATCATCCATGGCTTTGGATGCCTCTGTTGTCAATTCGACTGGATTGATGTCCTCGGTGTCATTTATAAGAATGTGCTCCGGGCTCAGTGTAGCCTCTTTCTCTTCATTATGAGGAGTCTCGGTAAGAGATAATAGTTGCTCGAGGCTTGAATCCCCCTTAGGTGGATTGAATATTTGATTCCAAGTTTCATCGCTTTCTTTATCAAGCTCAATTAATTTTCCCTCCAGTACTTTGTAGGCTCTTAACTTAGCTGAGAATTTCTTTGATTGCTTCTTCATCATCTCATCAATTTCCTCAACTTTGGACTCAGGAGGCATAATTGTGACTAGGGATCTTTCCCTCATCTTCTTCTCAGTATGTAGTGCATATGTCCACCTTGCAGATATTATTTCATGAATCTTTGGTGGCATCATCTTATCAAATTATACACGTACATGTTTGAATGCAATCATTTCTTGAATGATGGCTTCTTCAATCTTCTTCTGATCCTCGGGAGATAAGGTTAGTCATTTCCTTATCTTAGCATTGGATATGCTACTTGTCTTGACAATTGATGCAACAATCTCATTAATTTTCTTTGGAACTTTGTTCTTTTCAGGTTGGAGTCCTTGTTGAGTCTCATCTTGTGTAGTGTCATCTTTGTCCTCTTTACCTCTGATGTATTTTCTCCATTTCCTTGGAGCCTGTTTCCCAGTTTGAGGTTTTCTCTTGTAAGTCCTCACTGTTCCTTTCTTGATCGGTGGTGAATCTGCATCTTTTGTAGTCTGACTCCTAGTCCTTGATGCAATAGTAGTTCTTGGTTTCTTTGCAGGTGGTGCATCAGACTCAGTTGAATCAGAGTCACTCACTTGTTCACCTTCACCGATGGGTGACTCTCCCTCGGTGTCTTTCTTTTATTCTAACTCTTCAGTATTTACCAACAACTTCTTTTGAATTGTCTTTACCATTTTAGTTTTCTTTCTGTCAATCTTCTTTACTACTAGGCTTGTTTTAATTCTAGCCTTAGCTTCCTCATAAGTGCCAAATCTTGGTAGTGATTTGTCAACTGCTTCATTCAGTAATGCTTCAATAGAATTTGTGGTCTGATCAATGTTGACTTCATAATCAAGAGGTGGTAACCATGTTGTCCTCGATACAACTATTTTTATCAACGTGATGTTAGTATCTACTATGAAACATATATCATCCTTATACTTTTCCACCATTTGTTCAGGCATCCTCATCCTCTTTTGCATTCTTGATTTTGGAAACTTGTGAAGTGGTTGACATGTTTCGTGATTTTAGGCTTTTTCTGTAAACAAATATGTTTTCTCGGTGAGTCTTAGTTACTCACTTGATCTGTTGTATCTATTGTGAATTTGTAGGAGTAGTCATGAATGTGTTTGTGAGTCGCTTTGCAATCTGGTCGCTCTTCTTCCCTCTGTTCTTTGCTCTTCTCTTTGCTCTCAATTGCTTTGTGAAAGAATGAGCTTTCCATCGCCCTTTAATAGAGGATGCCCTAGGTGGTGCAATAAATGCTTTACCTACTTCTTGGTGGTCGAGGATGGACTTTCTCGGGGACTATACCAACTTCATTCTCGGTGATAATACATTGCTCGGGTTAAGTGAAAACTCAGTTTCATTTTTCACATGTTCACCGACGATGCTCGGTATATAGCGAAGACTTAATTGTCTTTTAAATGATTACTGATGATCCTTGGTTTATACTAGCAATTTGGCTTTTGAATGTTCACCGACAATCCTCGGTGTGTATTGACCGACGAGATTGGATTCACAAATTCATAACAAGTAATACCATAGTGCATCTTCATTCATGCTAATTTGACATATTATCAATATATATTGGAACTGATATAAAAAGTAGCTTTGTATAGTGCAGTTCCATACTTGTTTTGCTTAGGTGGGGTTAGTGATGTTACCAGATTCATTGGATGAGGTGTCACCAACTGTGGTGCTTGGTCTAGCATTGTCATTGTTTGTAGCTTTCCTCCACATTTGATTTCTCATTCTCCTGATATCTTCAATAGTGTTCCCATTAGAAAAAGTGTTTGTCTCTGTCACTCGGTCTCTACAGTCCTTGCTTAGATGGCCGACCTTATGACAATGTAAGCATGCCATTCTGGAGTTAGTCCAATTCCTAGACCTTCTTATCCATTTCCTCATGCAGTTTACAACTATGTGTTCATATCTACCACATGCTGTGCAATTTTTCCATGTGTTGTAATCCCAAACATATGAGTTACCGACTCTTCTCGGTTGATAGACATTTTCTTGTTATTTTGGTTTCCATGCTTGCTTTTTCTTTTTCCTACATTCATTAGATGTGTGCCCATGCATTTTGCAAGTAGGAAAATATTTTTCCATGTAGGATTCCTTCTTTGGTTGTTTCACCTTAGATTTACATTCATGTGATTTATGTCCATGCTTGTTATAGTTATAACAATTTCCTACGAATGTAGATGTGGATTTAGGAATACCTCTAGCTTTTCTCCTACAAACATTTGATGTGTGGCCTGGTTTTCCACAGTGATTGCATGACTGCTTCTTTGGTCTTTGATTTGCGTAGACATCTTTTTTATCAGCTTGGTTTGATGATTCTCCATGCTTGGTATACCCTAGACTGGTATTGTTGTTGACTCTTCTTTGTCCATTCAGAAAATCATCCATTCTTTTGGTACTCTCTTCATCTTTCTTGATCATATCATTGTGTTGTTCCTGAATCCTTGCTTCATGCTTCTGTCTCTCATTTTCTTCTCTTAGCTCACCAATAGCTTCCAATTTCCCATTCAGTTCTATGTTCACTCGGTTTGCCTCATGACTCATAAGAACTATTTGATTGGTGATCTCATGATGATGTTCAGTAAGTCTCTGTATCTTTGTCTCTCTCTCTCTCTCTTGTAGCTTTTCAGTGATTTTCCTCCTATCATCAATAACTAATGTTCTTTCTTGTTCAACTTGTTTAGCATTATTCATAACTTCAATCATCCTTACCATCTGTGTCTCTTGACCGATTTGTAGTACCTTTACTTGCTCTGTCAGATGTTGATTGATTTCATTCAAACTTGTAATACTTCCTTTAGACGTGTCTAATGTATTGCTAGCTATAGATCCTGATGGCTCAAAAAAATCAGGTATCTCTTCTTCATGATAGTCTGTTTCATTGTAGCGAGATGTCATAGCTTTTCTTTCATCCAGTAGCTCTCTCATCTTGATTCTTGCTGCTTTGTATTGCTCATAGAAGATTTGTATCTCCAACTTTTGATTCTTAATATTCTTGTCTAGCTTATACCTTTCCATTATATGATATTTTCTCTCAAGTGATTTAAACTTTTCCAAATAAGAGATCCATCTCTGATACCAATTGTTGGAATAATGGAATGGTATGTACTTAGAGGGGAGGGGTGAATCAGTACCCTTAAAACATTTATCTCTTTATCCTTTAGTAATCTTTACTTTGTATTACTGACCATTGATGTTTTTCTATCTTAATGCATGTTATATCAAAACATAAACTTAATTACATGTAAACATTCATAGAAACATTCATGAAATGTAAGTACACATGACACAAGAATTGGTAACACAGAAAACCCCTGTTAGAAGGTAAAAACTACAGTAGGGATGAAACCTGCAAAACTTCACTAGCTGCAGAATGGAAGGTGTTGGTTAAGGCTACAAGTGTGATCACTTCTGATGATCTTACTCTGATAGGAGTGACATTTCAAACTTTTTAAGGTCTACTCTGTTAAGAGATTTAGCAACACTGTTAAGTGTGCACTCGGTTAAGAGATTTACATAAAGACTGTTAAGTCCACCTTCTTAAAAGATTTCTTCTATTTGATACAATTGTTAGAGAGTAGTCAAAAATACTTGTTGACCTGATAGTATGCAATCCTGAATTGCTGAATACAGATCCTTTAAGTTCACAATATATATGTATCACCTATAGTGATTGATTAATACCTCTATTCTACTCGGTAGCCTATTTTTCTTCATAACTGATTTCATCTTTTATTTTCCTTCTACATAAAACTCTCTATCTGATTCATAGATGTTTGTTGCGGCTACAATCCTCAATGTTTGATTTATTTCTACATCTATTTATATAGTGATTGAAATATTTTAGGTTTCACACTTTACAATGAAAACTCTATGATCAAAGGTTTACAACTTGACCTTGATCTCCTAGTTTGCAGGTTTACAATCAGTTAGACTGATTAAAACAATTACATATGCTTTACTTGTCCCTCAAGAAATGGTTTTAAAGATAATATTTAAAGCTAATTATAAAATTCAAGTGTTTTATCTGATGCATAACTTAGATCCACATTTCTCGAAAATAAAACTGTCTCTCGGTAGACTGGTGCTCGAGTTGCTCTATAGTCTTTGCTCGGTGTCGTCTCTGAACTATCTGTCGGGTTGCTCTCTAAACTATGTTGTCGATTTACATGGTAAACTATCTATCAGTGATAGTGCACTTAACATTCTCGGTGACCTCTGTGAAGTGTTGTGTCAGGTTGCACTATAACCTGTCTTTCGGTGATCATGTTACCGACGGTTCAAAAACTATTTTCTTTTTATACTAATGACAAAATATGATCATGGTGACCCCCTTGGAGCACACAACTATTTACCTTTACACAATAACCCATTGTGTAATGTGTAGTCAGCATACTAACTATGGAAAAGGTTATCAAAATCAGTCCATACCTTGTAAATCTCTGAGAAATATGCATCCCCTTCATATAGATCCTTGAATCCTTCAACTCCTATGCTCTACAACTGGATTTATTGGATAGTGAGAAACCTCCTGCTAAGTGCATCTGCAACTTTGTTGTTCATTCCCTTGTTATGCTTGATTGTAAATATGTATGACTGTAGAAATTCCATCAACTTTATGTGTCTTAAACTGAGCTTTTCTTGTGTGTTTATGTATCTTAGAGCTTGGTTATCTGTGTATACCAAAAATTCCTTTGGAAACAGATAGTTCCTCCACTTCTTGAGAGCTTGGACCAATGCATAAAGCTCCAAATCATAAAATAAATATCTAGACTTTGCTTTATTTAACCTTTCACTACATAAGGCTACTAGCCTTCCTTCTTGGCTTAGGACTGTACCCACTGCTATGTTGCTAGCATCACATTCTACAATGAGCAATCTGTCAAAACTTGGGTGAACTAGAATGTGTTGTGTAGCCACTTCATTCTTCAATATTTCAAATCCTTCATTGGCTTCCTTGGTCCATATGAACTTGGTCTTGACTCCACCCTTTATGGTATCTAGGACTGGTGCACAAATATCATTAAACCTCCTCAAAAAATTCCTATAAAATTGAGCCAAACCATGGAAGCTTCTCACTTTTGTCCCTGTTTTTGGAGTAGGCCAACTTAGGATTGCTTCTACCTTGCTCTTGTCTATTTTTAGGCCCCCTTGAGAGACTTAAAACCCTAGATAAACAAGTTCTTGTTTCATGAACTCACTCTTTTCAATATTAATGGTCAACTTCTCCTCTTGGAGTTTCTTCAACACAATTTATAGGTGTTTCATGTGGTCCTCTTTTGTCTTACTAAAGACGAGGATATCATATAAGTACACTACTACAAACACACCTATGTAATCTTTTAGGACTTCGTTCATTACCCTCATAAATGTACTATGTGCATTTGTAAGCCCAAATGGCATTACTAACTACTCATAGAGTCCCTCTGTGGTTTTAAAGGTAGACTTCCACTCATCCCCCTCTTTCATCCTAATTTGATAATATCCACTCTTAAGGTCTATTTTTGAAAAGTACTTAGCACCCCCAAGACAATCCATCAAGTCTTCTATTCTAGGAATAGGAAATATATACCTAATTGTTATCTTATTTATTTCCCTAGAATCAGTACACATCCTCCACTTACCTCCCTTTTTGGGAGCCAAAACCACTGTAACAACACATGGGCTGATGCTCTTTCTGATTAGTCCTTGGTCCAAAATCTCTTGGACTTGCCTTGCAATCTCCTTGTTTTGTTTTGGTGTCATCTTATAAGCAGCTTTGTTAGGTAATGATGCCCCTAGTACGAAATTAATCTGATGACTGATTTCTCTTTGTGGAGGTAGTGTGGCTGGTGTCCCATCACATATGATATCTTTGAACTAATCCAACAATTGTTTGACTTCTGTAGCCATAGGTGTCTGTTTGGGTGTCTCTTCCTCCTTTGGTTTCACCAAGATAGCATAGCCAACTCCTTCTTCCTTCTTCATGTCTTGTAGGAATTCTTTTCCACCCATTAAGAGTGTATTTGTGTCCATCCTCTCTACTGTATCCTCCTTTATCAAGGACTGTATCTTATAAGTGACTCCATTTTTCTTGAATGAGTACTTATTCTCCTTGCATGGTGGACTGCTTCTCTGTCATACTGCCATGGTCTTCTAATTAACAGATAGCAAGCATCCATTGGTAGCACATCACAAAGTATCTTGTCCTGATACTTCCCTATGGTGAAATCAACCCATACTTGTTCATTAACCAATATGTTTTTTCCCTTGTTCAACTACATTATTTTGTAGGGGTAAGCATGGGTATCTTGTTCAATTTCAACTTCTGCACTGCCTCCTCTAAGATCACATTATCTGTTGACCCTAAGCATATGATGACTCTACACACCTTGCCAAGAATCTTACACTTCACCCTAAAGATTTCTCTCCTTTGTTTGTGTTCTTCCTTGTTAGGTTCTTTGATCAAGATCCTCCTAAGCATTAGGTTCTCTCCCTTTCCTGAATCGAGACTTATCTCAAAATGTCTAGTACTATCTTCTTCTTGCACATATGCAATTTTCTTTTCTCCTTGTGAAGATGATGGCTTATCCAGACACCTATGAGCAGGGTGACCTAACTATAAACAGTTATAACACTTCATTGAAGAAAAATGTGAGCTTCTTCCAAAACCACCATATCTACCTCTTCCACCACTGTGAGAACTCCTTCCTCTGCCATAGCTTCCTCTATTGCCTAGCTCATTTGTTTTCTCAATGGGCTTGGAGTCTCCTTGACCTATGGTTTCATTGCTTCTTCCACTAGAAGATCCTTTATGCCCTCCTCTAGAGTTTCTACCTCTTCCTCTACCCCTAGAGATTGATTCTTGCTTCTTCTTAAGTTTTTCCTCCACCTTAAGGGTCATTTAGAAAAATCCATGTATAGTAGTTAGGGTAAAGAGGATTATTTCCTCTTGAATGTTCCACCTAAGTCCATTTAGAAACCTAGCTACTTTGATGCTTTCCATCTCTTGTACTTTGGACCTAAGGCATAATTTTTGAAATTTTTCAGTGTAGGAAGCCACATCTAAGTCCCTTTGTCTGAGGTTCTATCTCTTTTTATGCAGTTGGATGTCATAATCCTTTGGTAGGTAATTTTTAATTACCTTAGCCACCATAGCCTTCCAATTGACTATTGGCTTCTTCCCTTCTCTCTCTCTCTCTCTTTCTTCTTGTAGAAACTTCCACCAAGTTAGTGCTTGTTCTCTCAATCTAGACTTGGTTATCTTCACCTTTTGTGCGTCTGTAATCCCATCACATTCAAAGTGATTATCCAATCCTTTAATCCATTCCATCACCAATTCTGCATCCATTCTACCAGAGAACATAGGGATAACTTCAAGTGCTTTTCCACTTAGTGCTTTTAGGGTTTTGAGGAAATGTTCCTCAGCTAAAGGAGGGTCTGGTTTTGGTTCTACATCTTCTTCAATTTTAGTCTTTCCTCTGTCTTTATCCTCTTCTAAATTTTCTTTTAGTTTGCTTGCAGTCTCTAAAGATTCTTCCAATTTGTGTTTCATCTCCTTCAAAGCTTCTTCTAGGAGTCTATTCTTTTCTTTCTATTATGAAAATCTCTTGCCAACTCTGCAATTTGTCACCATGGTGCTCTCACCAATTGATTCACTCACCTCTAACATGCACACTCACTTCCCAAGCCTTTCAATGGCTCTGATACCACTTTGATGGGGATATCTATTTCACAAGAGCTTTATTTCTCTTCTCAAGGCCTTTTATATGACCTTACTAGGGTACTTAGCTCTACTCTAATTAGTGGACACTCCTATAGTTCCTCTACTCAAACTAGATCTCTCCACCAACTTCAAACACTCTTCAACTCCTCACGAGTCCACTGTGCATCCATATGTCAAATCAAGGCAACTATGCTCCTAAGCTGTTATTATCATGGAAATAGGTGTTATCACTACTTCCACTTCACTTTCAATCAATCTTGATCCATTCTACTAGGTTCTTTCAAAGATTTTCCATCGAGTTCATAGTTTCCTAGTTTCTAGGTCTTGTAGCCTTTTTAGCCCAATTAGGCCTCCTAAAACTTGCAATCTTGGAATTTCTCCAAACTTATCTTAAAAAACCCCCAAACCAACTCTAGATTCCTTCTAAGGTCTTCCTAGGCTTCAATAATTTCTAGGTCTTGGTTCCTCCAAGTGTCTGTACATAGGACTTTCAACAAACCCCTATTTTTAAGGGTTTTTAGGGTATGTAGACCAGTCTGTCTTCTTTTGTCTCACAATGTGCTCTGATTAACTCCTTTGCGCTCCTCATTGCAACCACATGACCTTGTCACATTCCCCTACACTCTCCAACTCTAGATTGGCACAAACCAATCCATTCCACCATTCTTTATGCCTCTGCAATATTGCAAACTCCTAGTCGGGCAACCATGGACTCACCTAAGTCTTGCTTCCAATAATAGCTCGCCTGCATAAAACAACTCCTAAAGACATATTTATACTATATACAAAGTTACCTTCTTGATTCCAAGTGGCCATAGAGATCCAACCACGAGAATTCAAGAAGGAGCCATTTCTGCATAACTACCTCTGTTCAGAACAATGAACTAGACAAAATAAAAGAATTTACAAAATGCCAATGAAGTGCACAAAATTCTCAAATTGATTCCACAAAGTGTAACTACATAACAATCACTAAAAATTCAATGCATTACAGTAGACCATTCAATCCATTTTGGTCTGGATGATGGCTAAAAGTAGCTCTCTGACACAAAATCAATGCTTCTTGCTATTCAGTTCGCACAATCTGACAACCAACCTAACAATTAGGGTTTGTATAATCTTATATAATGCTTCCCCATGTGATCAGACCCTAAGGTTGGGCTTTAGACCCATTTAAAGTTGTTTGCAACTTTTTAGGGAAAGTTGTCATGACAACTTTTCAAAATTGCAAAGTTGTCATGAGCAACTTTTGCAATTTTTGCAATTTTGCTTTTCCATTACTTCCAACTTGCATATTTGGGTTCCAAATCACTATTTTTGTTCCAAGACCATGTCTAGACCTCATACTACCTTTGTCCTTCCATTTTTGAGTTTGGTCCACATTTTGACCAACTTTGACTCTCCTAATCACCTAGTGCAAAACAAACTTCCTAGGACCTTTTCGGACTAAAACAAAGACAAAGCTTAAAAACTCCTATTTACACACACACCTTGGGACTTTATCTTAGTCCTTATTCATTGGTGGTTGGATAGAACCACCTAAAAGCCAAAACTGAAACTAGGATCAATCTAGGACCCTAAGGTGATCCTGCACCAGAAGGGCTCCCAATTTTTGATGTTATGTCAGTCTATGTTAAACACATTATAATACATTTTGAAGTTATGCATTCTCTGAGAAGCATGTATGATGTTTGATAGTAAGTTAGTAATTAAAGCTTGATGATATGTCTTTGTATCAAATTTGACTCTTTATGAATTAACTATAAATTAAAGATTTGTCTCAATTTGTCTCTCTGAGTTATCAGAAATGAGTTTGTTATCTTTCTCTATCTTTCAAGGAAAGAATTAAATATGCTAAGATAATTAACTGTGATAGTTTTTGATTTGTTGCAAATTTGACAACATTCATCCATAGAAATAAAAGATTATATGTAAGGCATCTATGTTGAGAAATTAATGAGCTGTGTTATCAAATATTTTCTACTTTTATGTGACTCTATAACCCAAGTGGATTAGGCATTGCTCATAGGTGATTCATGAAAAGTATGATGAAACAAACTGAAAATATAAAACTGTCATGTGCTTTGTTTGTTGGATAAGTTATTAAGGTTTATCTATAATATCCATGTTTCCATATACTGAGGAAGTTTTATAAGAGTTATTTGGGCAAGTAGATAAAGTAGGGGTACACCCGCCCAAATCTCATGGAATTTGAAGTGAAGAAGTTCCAGTGACCTTGTTATTGTTGGTATTTTCTTGTCTTTATTTGTGGATGAAGTATCAATTGATTTCATTATTTCTTTGACAGTCATAATGAATATCAGTGATCTTTTAAAATTAAGGGTAGCAAGAAAAAACAACAACAGGTTGTATATTCTACAATCAGTAAGGCAACATGTCAAGCTACTAGGAGTTCCACAGTGTTAAAGGAAAATGAAAAGCAAAAGGTAGAAAAAGAGACACCTATGGAAGAACATATGACTTACAAGAGAAAGAAGGGAATGACTTGAAGCTATAAAGAGTCTAAGGACAAAATAAAAAAGTAGGCTACTCCTGAAGAATAAGAACCTAAAACTGATTCAGACAAAAGAAAGCATAGTTGAAGGCTAGTGGCAAGAAATCTAAAGTAGTTGGCATGACAACTGAGAAGTCAGTTAATACTAAGACTTTTAGAATTTTAACTACATATACCATAGCAGATAGTATTAAGGAATATGGTAGTGTAAGTGATGCAAATCGATGTTATGAGAAATTTGATGATCTAGACAAGCAAAATATTGAAGATGCTATTGTATTTAGCTTGCATAAGTTTTGTAGATGACCTAGTAAACTACATAAGATGATACCTATAAAACTATATAAGAAGATTGATGCTGGATGGAGGCATGCTCTGAAGAAGACAAAGAAATGATGGAGAAAGAATTAATCCAATTGAAGCCTGAACTGTCAATTGGAGATGTAAAACTTGTAATTAAGGCAATACAATCTGGATTCAAGACAAGAAGTAGAGTATGCATAATACTAATTGGTGAGACTCAAGAAGTTCATGATGAGAGTTGAAATCATGAAGGAGAAATTGAAAGAACATGAGCCAGTAAAATCTAATCAAGAGGAGGTGACAGTATATGAACTTGTTTCTATTGAACAAGTAATTGAAGACATTATAGGTAATTTACCTTCTAATACACCACAACAAGATCCTAATGTTGAAATTGCAGATGTGCAAGATAAAGATGAAGGACAAAAGGATAAAGTTGCATAGGTGGAGATACCAGTTTCAACTACTACAGTTGTACAGATTGGTAATATTGAAAAGAAAGACGAAGTTGATGTAGCAGCACATTCAGTAAAAGGGAAATTGAATCTTGGTGAGAGTTTCAGTTCCAAGCTGAAGAGCAAGACTATTGATGTTCCTGAGGAAGAGACTGAAGATAATATTAAGGAAGAGGATATTGAGGTCATTCAAGGACCTATTGATGTTACAAAGTTGAGTCCTAGTGAACTAATGAGAATATCATATATACTAAAGTTGAAAGCACAAAGGGACAAACTAAGAAGTGAAAGGCAACAAGCTCAAGTACTAGAGACAACTCGAGATATTCTATCAGATCTTGTACCTGAAGTTGCATATGATCCAAATGCTCCTACAATTGAACAAATTGACACTTTGGTCAGTGCTATTACTGAACAAGTCTCAATATTGGAGGAAGAAACTATGAATAGAGCTAAGTTGGATTATGAGAAGAAGAGGGCTGAGAAGTTGATGGAAACTATTACATCAGACAAAGGATAGCTTACAGTTGAAGTAAATCAGGTTAAGGAAACTTTGAAGGAAGTTGGTCAATTGTTAACCAAATTTTCTAATTTTTCATTGTTTACCCAAGATTTGGAGCTGAAGAGGAATGGAGCTCAGTAGGAGCTTAAATCTTTAATTTCTAGTTTCGATCCTATTGCACATTCAACTACATCCTATGGATCAAAAGTGAAGGTGATAAATCACAAGCTAAAAACATTGTAAGGAGAACAAGACAAGAGTTGGATCCCTACATTACTGGAGTTGCAGACCTATTTGATTCCAACAATTGATGTTATGCAACAGAATGTTAAAGAAGCAGAGGTAACACTTGGGTTACCTGATATGAGCACTCTTGAAGCTATGGAGGAGTTAGCTTCTATTCTACATGAACAGATTCAAGCCATAATCCTCTTTTAGAAATCATGGGAAAGTTCCTTGGATACAACAAAAGCAAATTTTTGAGAGGCTGTGATCGGTAAGTTTTCATTTTTTTGAAGCTCAGTTTTGTACCTTTGTCATTGTTGTCAAATGGGGAGTGATTGGTATGGTGAAAATACAGTTGAGAAAATGATCGGTATAAGTTTATAGTAGATGATTATAGCTTTGTATATGTTTTTGGTGATTGGTGAGAAGAAGTTTTGAAGTGAGACAATTGTCACTATGTCTTGTCATTACTGTCAAAGGGGGAGATTGTTGGCATTATGATGGATTTTGGAGGTGAAATGATGATTGTGTAGTGATCGAATTTGGTAGCACATTGGGAGGTGTGATCATTACTAGAGCCTTATTTTGGTCAGAAGTTTGGATTTACGACTGCGACAGTTAACTCAATATTTTGTGAAAGTTAGTATTTTGGTGATTGTTCTATATGAACCAATTGAGTTACCGATTGGTCTCTGATGATCAGATGGTCAAGGTGGTTAAGTTACTGTCGGTATTTTGTAATAAACATTTGTATTATGTTTTGGGTTGACACGTTAAGTTTTATTGGCGCAGATTTTCATGAGTTAAGTCAAAGTTGTGGGTTGACTTGTGGATTGTTTTTAATGTTTTAACCGACTTAAGAACATCTATATAAAGGAAAGATAAACCAATGATTTAGTGTGGTTGATCATGTTTTTGGTGGTTGCGATTAGAGACAGAGGCAGAGTATTGTGTCAAGAGTTTAGAGACTGAATTGGATTTTACAGGCAAGCAGAGTCATTCCAAATTGTTGATTTGAGTTCATTGCTCAAGGCTTACTCTAATAGGTTAGCAAGGTCAAATCCCTTAACAGGGTGGACTTTAACAAGTTTTTTGTATAAATCCTCTAACAAGGTGACTTCTGAGAAGAAGTTCTAAATCCTCTAGCGAGGTAGATCTGAACAGGTCTCTTTGTACTTCTAACAAGGTACTAGTCACTCTTAACCAGGTGAGCCCCTAACATGGCATTGTAAGCTCCTAACAGGCCAACTCTTTTACTACAATGAAGAGATTTGTGGGTGTCATCCCCACCGTAGTTTTCTCCCTCTTACAAGGGTTTCCACGATGAAAATAGTGGTGCTATGAGTTATGCTTTGTGGATGTTTGAATTGTTTTACTTCTACTGCATAGTTACTCTTACATGCTTCATTGCTTACAAGTTGGTTAAAAGCTTTTTCAATTTATTGGTTGAATTAGTACATTTCCTATTTGCATTGATTCACCCCCCACCTCCCCCCGTAGTGCTTCTATATACTAATAGTGTCCTGCCCTAATTTGATTGGACTAGTGATGCTTTGCACTAGCAACACATGGAAACTCTATGAACAAAATGCTTTAAAATTTGCCCACATCTTTGTCATTGCTTGTACATATCCTTACAATTATTTGGTGTCTTGTACTATTATAACAAAACAATCTTGATAACATCTGGTAGGAACTTCGCTGCATTGCAGCCTTGTTTTTTTTATGGAAATGAGTCAGAACACATCGATGCCGACATCTCTGGCTTCGGTTTCTACGGAGGGATGGGTGAACCAGACCAAACACACCTCAGGGCCGGGTTTAAACCTTGGTAGACGGTTTCTATATTACATACTATCATCCTCACCAATTGTGCTTAATCAATTGAACTAAAACTCTTTGATGTTTAATTATATTTTACAATTAGAATACTTGACTACAACCACACAACCATCATATTTGAACCTCAACCTAAATAATTAAAGATTAAATATAGAGTTACATTTAAGAACATAAAATAACTTTATAAAAACCTTTTTTTTTCCTTTTGTATAAAATGGCTTGACAAACTCCTCCAAAACATTTTTTCCATTGAGAAAGTTTTCATGAACCAAATTAATGTCTCCTTGGAGGTGACAGAAAACAACTCCCTCCTTAAGAAAACTATTAGAGTTGTACCTGAGACAGAATACTTTTATAATGACATACCAGTAAATTGCTTCCCTAGAAGCAGCCTTCTCCTTGTGACGACAAGCTCCTTTTGCAATTAATTGGTACGCTTCAAAACAGAAGAGCTAGGCAACTGTTATGATGATGGGATGGACAATTTTGAAATGACCTATCACTCTGATCAATGACAGAGAAAACAAACAATATGCCAGCCTGAGAAGTCAGAAAAATAGAAGTGAAAGATGGTGATGCTGATTGACATATGAAAAACTCCACTTTTTCACATGAGGTGCAGTTTGCAAGGGTCGGTATAAAAAGAATTGAATGCCCATATGCAATGATTAGATGGGCAACATCTTGTCAGCAGACAAAAGTGGGGTCTAATTATTGTGCTCCTGCTTATTCAAGATAAGATATCAGTGCTGTGGGAAAAGTATGTGCCACTTCTGTTTCTGCTTTTCAGTGCACACATTTCTTTCATAAGTGTACCCAACATAACCGCTGAAAAAGCCCCCTTCCATTTATATTTGGAACATCCTTTCTATACCACAAATATTGCCCAGCCGGGCCTATGATGTGAAAAAAATACAACCCACTTCCATTTATAATGATCCCTTTGTAAGCAAAGGAAATAATTCTACATTTATCTCTGCAAAGAGCCTGAATTTGCATGGTGGTTTAAGAGGCAAGTTATGGATTACAGGCAATCACTCTTTTAGTTCTTTTCAAGCTTAAAAATCCATCTCTGAGCTTGCTTACAAAGTTAGTTTTATGACCATTTCAGGAAACAGTTGAGCGCAAGGGAAGATTGGCTAAGATTAGGTATTTTTCATGCTTTTCTACATATAGATAGATCCTTTACTTCTTTTTATAGATTTTATCATTTTGTGAAATAATATGCCTGACTAAGGTAACAAATAGGTTGCTTACCCACTGCAGATCAGTTCCTGCCATTGGAATATCTTACCTGACATGTATGCTATGCAAATGGATATTGATATTGCAAGCGAAGAGCTACACAATGGTTTTTTGGGTACAGATGGCCAAGTCCCCTCCATTTTGGCAAACTCTGAATTTGACTGTTTTGATGATGCCATCATTTATGAAGATTATTGTGGGCTTAATATGTATGGTGAGAACTTCTCTCCTCCATCTTCCTCTGCACTTAATGAAAGCACCACCAACCACCTTGAGTGTTTTACACATGATCAAGATCTTGGAATTGGTGTTCATGATGAGCCTGTGTCTCAACACTTGGAATCATTGCAAACTATCCACACCAAGTCTGTGCAACTTCAGGCTGAGAAAAAGAATGGGCATAGAAGGAGTCTGAAAAAGGCTGTAAAAATAAGCCCAAGGGAGATGCTCAAGGCCTACAGTGTTCTCCACCCTTCTGCAAGCAAAGATGGGCACACTAAAGTGGCCACCTCAAGAGGACTGAGAGACAGAAGAATAAGATTGTCTTTTGAAACAGCCATCAAATTCTTTCTTGTACAAGACAGACTTGGATTTGATCAGCCCAGTAAAGCCCTGGAATGGCTAATTGAAAAATGCAAGCCTGCAATTGAAGAATTGCCCAAGGTTCCTTCATATGGATCACTTACAAAGGAAGGGTATTTTTCTGCAGACCCACATAACTACAAAGCAGATTATGTAATGGAAAGTTTGGGAATATCCCAAACTTCTGGGGAGCCTTGCACAGTGGAAGGGCCCTTTCCCATTGATTCTACTTTTTCAGCGGACCAGTCCCATATTGATATCTTGAGTTGTCTATATCCATCTTTCAACTGTGGCGAATGGGAAATGCAAACTTCCACTGTTAACAATCCCAACTGGAAGCCAACAGCATGCAACCAATCGATTGCAGAGCTGAATTCAACTGTAACTCCTGGATACTCAGCTTACTCTGCTACAAATCATCATGCCCAACTTTAGTTGCTTCTGATGAAGTGTTTTTTGTTTCCTACACAGTTTTCTAGGGTACTATACATATTTTAAACAAGTCACGGGGCTAAAAATCATGGCACAACATGTTCTATATATGGTTGTGTTTTGGTTGGTTTGTTAGGGTTGAAAGCTATTTGACAGACATAAATAAAACACAAAAGTTCATTTGTATCCTAGTGAATTGAAAAGGCATTCATTCAAGAGAATATCTTTTCTCATACCAAACCAAGAAACTTTTTCATTACATAGGTTCAATAACTAATGGATCTATGAATACCAGATAATGCCAATCTCAAGTTTTTATTTGAATACATTTGATACAAGTTCAGAGTTATGTTTTTTTCTGATTCCTGTCATTTCTATTAATTAAAAATATATACATATAAATAAAAAATACAAGCTCAACAAACAACAGAAAGCTAGATAAGAGAGAGCAATAAAACAATTATAATATAAGAATAACAAACACATTTCTTATATTTACATATTTTTCATATTAATAATTATTTTTGAATTACAAATTAAAAACTCTTAGACTAATAATCAATAAATCATTACATCATACATTAGTCCTAATAAATAAACAATTATTTGATATAATATATTTCAGAATATCTAAATTGTTTAATATATTTAAGAATAAGAAAGTCAATAAAATTCATACATTTGTAACATATCCATGTCTTTTAAAGACTAACATTGTTCATGGATTCATTATAGAAATTAACAAATGTTGAGGAGATTGAATTTTATTCTTTAAAAAAATAAAAAATTTCGTCTTTATAATTAAGAGTCTCTTTTTTTAAATATCGTCTTTATAATTAAGAGTCTCTGTTCCAAATTGTTCAAACCTCAAGATAGATTGTTAAATACTTTTTTTCAAGAGATGTTCTATATTTTTTTTAAGGTAAAAATATAAATTATAATATTTTTTCCCGCGTTTCTTTATTACTTTTGATACATGTCTGTAAGCTTAAAATATTTTCTTATACACTTAATTGACCTATAGTTATGTTTAAGTTGTTAACATGGCGTTTCTATAATTAATCAATAAATATGCATGCTTGTGCTTTTAACAGATCTTATAAGGGTTTGAGTTATGTGTCTATAATATGTATTTAAAGTTATGTTCTAAAAATATTTGGAACAAGGAGATAGGGGAATATAGGATAGATCTTAGAAACGTGAGAACTATGGACCAAAGTTAAGGGATGGTGGGGAATTATGGAAGGATGATTGTGCAAATATAATTTATAGTACTTGAAAAGTATTCATAAAAAGTATATAAGAGTTTAAAATAGAAATAGAAGTATAATATAATATAATATAATATATTGCTCACCAATATCCATTAGCATCACGTGTAGGCAACTTAAAAGGTATTTAGGTACTCTTACCTTATATTTGTGCACCAAGTAAACTAAAATAATCATTTTAGATGTTGAACATATATTCTAATTAAGTTGACTGAGGTATTGTCAAGTGTTTGGGCCCCTTGATTCTAATGGTGTAGTGACTAAGGTTCAAATGCACCAAGGACACCTTAGCACTAAATAACATGCCAAATATCCCACTAAACCACCAAGACAAGACCCCAGATCCAATTTGGGCCCAAACCTTAGGGAACAAAAATCCCTAGGCATTATGTTCCACCCAATTAGAGCTCAAATGAGGACCACATGTCCCAAACAATTAGGGGATGTTGAATTACAAGGTACATTTGATTTTGAGGTCGGGACATAACATAAAGGCCACAAATGGTAACATAGGGCCTAGGTGATGAAATAAATTATTGGATTAGAGGAAAAATAGAGAGAGAGAGAGAGAGAGAGAGAGCATCACTAATTTTAAGGACACTAGCCCCAAAACAAAGGAACTTAGCTCGTACATCCATCTGCAAGGACCCATAAAAGAAAAATGAAAGCCTAAATCTTAGTAAGATTCCAAGTCAACTAGTTGAAGAGATCTTAATAAACCAAATGTCTCAACCACTACTATGACACTCGAAAAGCTATTGCAAGAGCACAAGTGATCACATGGAAAAGGAAAGAACATACGCCAAGGATGAACAACACTCCATTATATAACTCACTAGAAAAGCTATGAGAGCATGGAAATAAGAGAGAGAAACCATGAATCAAAGATTCTAACAAGTTTTTTTATGCTAGATGATCCATGGGACAGAAGAGAAGGAAAGAGTATAAATTATAGAAAGTTGTATTATGCTAGTTCCACTCATCCTAGAGAGAGAGAGAGAGAGAGAGAGAGAGAGAGAGAGAGAGTTGATGGCCTATAAATCTATGAGATGATAGTCAATTCTACCATGAAAAATTTGTGCATAAGGCAACTTAAAAAATTTGCACACGGGGCAACTTACGAAGTTTTTGCATGGGGTGGCTTACAAAATTTGTACATAGGGTGACCTAGGGGATCATTCTTATGGAAATCATAGTCTCCATGTGGATCCATAAAAATGGTCAATCAAAGGACCATTAAAAGTTGCATAATGTACAAGGAGGTTGTATTTATGCCCCCTCCTTATGATGATGACATGGGACTATGGTGGAATCATAAGAAAAAGAGAACAAGGAAACATACTTATAATAATAAGTAGATATCCTTAAAACAAAAATGTATACCATAACCTAAGAAAAGAGTGAAGACTCTTATTAGTCAAGGAATATATAATTATGAAAGGATATTCACAAGTGAGAAGAGACTCTTGAAATGAAGAGATATTGGCTACAAGGCATCTACCTTCAAGAGGATCTCTTGAAAAAAGATAACATCAAATTGATTAGATTTCCACAATCCATTTGAATATAAATCTTGAATTTTTAGTTTTGATTGTATATATTTTTTGGCATCGATGAGCCATTTTTAATCCCCAAAGATAACATCTTCAAGACAAAGAGGAGAGGAGAACAAGAATTCTCCCTTTTTAATCCCCTAGGACTAGGTAAAAAAATGGATTCTTGATGAAGGATAACACACTCGAATCCCCCAAGTAACGGTATTTTCTTAGGATATACATGCACTTTCAAGCAAAGAAAATGTTGTAAATTGGGATGTAAATCTCCTAAAAAAGAGAATATCCCTACATAAACAAACAAATGATCCATGCAAGAAAGGATATCATGTGATAAAAAATACCATATAACTAAGAGACAGTGAATCCTTTGAAAAGAAAAAGAGATTGAGAAATGAAACCTTTCCCCCAAGGGTGAAGGCAAAGGAAAATATAACCCACTACATACCCTAACTGACAGATCTTCTATAATATATCTGCACTTTCAAGCAAGCATAAGGTTGTAACTCAGGATTTAAACATCCTAAAAAAGAGAACATCACATGAAAGAAAGGATTTCATGTTATAAAAGAAACAAGTCAACAAAGGGATATTGGATCTTTTGGAAAGGAAGAGAAAATGAGGAAGGATGATCAAGTATACAAACCTTCCCTATTTCTAGGTAAGGGAATACTTGGAAAAGGACAACACATTATACACCCCAAGTGAAAGGTCATTTATAATAGACATGTGCTTTCAAGCAAAGAAAAGGTTGTAACTCGGGATGTGAATCTCCTGAAAAAGAGAAGATCCTTACATATTAAATAAACAATTCTATGCAAGAAAGAACATCATGTTATAAAAGACACAAATCAACAAAGGGAATAAATAGGTCCTTGGGATAGGAGAATGAAATAGTAACCTTCCCCCCCCCCCCAAGTGTGGAGACAGGGAATAAGGAAGAGTATTATGTCTCTCATTAAGTATGATTGCACCTAAAATTACACCACCATAAATGACAATAAGTCCCAAAGGATAGGCTAGAAATGTCACAGAGTGAGGAGCAACATAATAGGAACTTAGATGTTATTTAGAATGATCATGAAAAAGGTGCCATTCATTGTTATATGTCATTTGAATCATACCAAGATCAATGTTTTCTTTAATTTTACACTTCAAATCATAGCATTCATTTTTTTTATGGCCGAGAATTTGATAATACATAGAAATGGAAGAATTGTCTTGTTTGTGTTCGCTATTTTTTTTTTTTTTCAAAGGAAGATTAATTAAGTTGGAATTGAAAAGATAAAACAAAATATTCTCTTTTTGTGATGAGAAATTAGGAGAAGAATGTATATATTGATTAGACAAATGATAAGGTTGTAAATACAAAGATCCTTTGGAAAAATGTGATGTAGATTTATCACGGGTTTCAATGGTTTGTTGCACACATCCTATACCATGTCCATAATCAAGGTTTATAATATTAAAAAGATAAGGGTATATTTTTGGTGGGATAGGGTTGAAATTTAAAGAGGCCCAATCAATATCTAGACATGTGTAAGAATAAGGTGTTTTGTTCTTAAATTCAAGCATATTATTTTTACAACGCAAGGTCGATGTGAAGTCTAAAGCTCCCCAATCATCATCTTGAAGAGTTTATGGTGTGTTTATTTGTATTGGAGAAATAATTGAAGAAGGGGGTGGAGATTGAATACTTTTGACTTGATTAGGATCCTTATGGGATAAGGTTGCATTTGTAGAGGGGAGGATAAGAAGGATATTATCCTCTTGAGGATTTTTGTTACATGTGTATGTAACTGTATGATAATCAAGTTGTGTAGCACATTTTACAAAATTCATTGGTTTGTTTTTAGGGGTATCTTTAATGGTATTGACTTGATTAGGTTCTTTATGCTCAAAATATTCATTTGGAAAAGAGAGAGAATCAAGTATATCATCCTTTTCTTCTAAGGTATTTTCATGTAAAATGTTACGAGAAGGACAAACACAATTCATTAATGTGTCATCTCTAAAGGTAAAATTATTGAAATGGATAGGGGAGAGTGTCATTTAGGGATTTAGTAAATATATCACCCTATTCCTCCACAATATCATCCTCTTGAATCAATGTACTCTCATGGGGGAGATGCATATAAAGAGAATAATCAACATCATTCTCCAATGGTTCATCCCAAAGAGGGAGATCATTGAGAGAAGTGTTAAAAGTATGTTCTTTCATCAATATGTCCTCACAAGGGAGAGAAAATTTAGGAGAGGAACCATTGAGAGGTTCATAAAGGGGATTGTTGTATACCCTAAATTATTCTATCGCATTAGTCAACTTTTGGCAAAAAGATAGTTTAAGAGGTGTAGAGGAAGGCTTAGTAAAGATTACGTTATCAAGGACTTCATCCATCATATCAAAGTCTTCACTACTAAATGGATTATCAAAGGAAGTAAAGTTTTGTACAAGGAAATCATACATTTTATAATGCAATAAATGAAACAAAGCATAAAAGGGACTAATCTAAACCCTAATGATGAAGAAGAAGATACAAAGGATTCTAAAGACATTGTAGAGTCTCGGGACAAGGGTGAGGAAGAGAAAAGGGACTATGAGGAGACTATCAAGAATGATGAGCATAAGAATGAGACTGCTAATACCGTCACTCTAGATACCCATAATAAGGACGTTGAAGCCCAAAACAGGGAGGTTGAGGTCGAAGAGCATAACAAAGAAAAATTGAAGTTGGGTAGCATGGAGGATGTGGAGAAAGTCAATGAGCCTAGAGATAATGAAAATTCTCAAGACATCATTCTGTAAAATTCCCAAAATGTTGATGACTTGGTAGATACAGCCATTCCCTATGCAGAGAAAAATACCCCTGAGAGGAATTTTCAAGCTGATGAAGTTCCCATTCTGGATGAGTTTGTGGAGGCCATGAGACACGATATGCATGTCTCTCAAGATACCCAAGATTACGCCGAAGAGGATAATGTGAATACTAGTGAGAGAAGAGTCAGAGAATCCTCTATCAGAATGGTCTTTGGAGACTTTGATGATAAGGAGGAAGTTATTATTGGGGCTCTTCAAATGGCCAAATCCTAGGCTCTGTACTCTTTCAGAAATAATAAGTGGTGATTTTAGGAGATAAAGAGGCTTAACCTCAAATGAAGGAAGCTAGAAGCTACTAATAACATCCTCTAGGAGAAGCTGGAAAAAGGTCTCAACAAGGGCAAATTGACCCAGAATTCGAACACTATCCTCGATGATGTACAGAACAAGATGAAAAAATGGAGAGCACTATCATGGACATCCTTAAGCATAGTAAGGATGGTATATCTGCGTCCAACACCATTCTAAAAATCCTGGTCAACTTACCGGAAGGCGACATGGGGCAAGAAGATGTTCAGAAGAATGATGCTGAGATGGCTACAGGTGGTCCTAGCTCTAGAACCCGGGCAAGCAACAAGAATAAATCTCCAGCAGTGAAGAAGAATGTGGAAGAGTTGAAAAGCGGTATCGTGAGCTTGGATGAGATTCAGGCCAGAATGGATGAAATCCTGGAGGAAAAAGTTGTTATTCTTAATTACGCCAGGTGATCAGGTGCTTCTACTAGTTTTTTATTTTTTGTTGGTTTTTTAGTTTTTTGCTGGTTTTTGTTGCCCTTCTATGGGTTGATCATTATTGCCATTCTTTTTTTGGCTGATCCTACTTCTTCCTATCTTCTGCTTCATGCATTGTAAAGGGTTTTGGGTCCCCTTCAAAACTTGCGTTGACCAGTAATCAAAACAATTCATCACAAGAAATATTATTGGATTTTTATTGCTTTTAACATGCAAATGAAATTTAAAAAAATATATCTATGAAACCAATATATAATTTTTATGTCCTTTTTAACAATGAATGCAACAAAATGCATCAAATAAAATCCAAGCACTAGATCAGAAGTGGAAATGTTACGATTTAGATTCACAAAAATATACAATAGGTTAACCTAGATATAAAAATGTATAAAATGTAGAAAATATAATGTAAATATTGACTAATGCAATGCCCACAAAGGAGATCTTACACCAAAATTAGAATAAAAATGTCATGCATTGGGTTCACCAATTTATACAATAGGAAAAGGGGATCAAGTATAGAGTCCAATCCCCTAATCCCAAGGTACATTGGAATATGAAACTACCTCAATAAAAATATGATTGACACCTCTTGATTGAAAGGATGCCAATGCAATATCTATGCTCTCGGGGTTTCTATTCCTTTGTTGCTTAGAATTGGGAAAGAGATAGATAATGTGCTTATGATAATGACTAAATGATATAAGAAATGAACTTGAAAAACTGAAAATGAGGCACAAAATGGATTTAGGATAGACGTTTGTGCACCTTAAATCAAAATGGGAAGAATGTTGATGCAAATATGATTTTTTGACTGTCGGGATCCTGCAGACGCCTATAAGTGAAAATATTGAATCTTTGAGTTGGCACATGTCTACAAGTAAAATTTTAGTTGAATCTTGGGGGAACGAAATGTCATGGGCATTTTTTTCCTGGGAAAATAAAATTGTTTTTTTTTGTTCTCAGGAACATAACAAATCTTTTTTTTTGTTCCCTATGTTTTAGGCTGAAACTTTCACAATTGCTCTGTCGGATCCTGAACTCTCCAGAATAGTTCTGACAATATTTCCACCTGGACTTGCACAAAAAAAGCAAGGAATAAGGTTGGATAGAGGGGTTTTCGTCACTCAAACCCCTGTCTAGAATCAACCTTGAAATGAAATGAAAGTGTGTGTTCATACATCAGAGGCTAGAACTGAAAAATAGAATGTATCATACATTGATGATGCAAATGGTCCTTTGAATGTGATCAAATATGTTGATGTTATAGATTTGAATTAACATTAAAAACCCAAAATGAAATCAAAAAATACAAAACCTTATATGATTGATGTTGTAGTTTCCATAATGCTTGATTAAGAACAAGAAAGAAGATGTAGATGTATCTCCTTCCTTGATTGACAACTCCTTTGCTAGGCCTTGATTTCTTGGACTTTATTGCTTGATAATATTGATCATGGTTCTTACCAAAATTAGGAGAGATAGGGTGTTTTAATACCTCTCACAACATCTCAAGGGTTAAAAATCAAGCAGGCCAACTGTAAGTCCAAATATCCCAATAAACCACTGAGACGGGAGCCTAGATCCAATTTGGGCCCAAACCTCGGGGAACAAAATAACCTAGGAACTATTTTCCACCCAATTAGATATCAAATCAGTACCACAAGTCCCAAACAATTAGGGGATTCCATATTACAAGGTACAACTGATTGCAAGGTCAAGACAAAACACAAAGGCCACAAATGGTAACTTAGGGCCTAGGTTATGAAATCAATTATTGGATTGGAGGAAAAATAGAGGAGAACACTTAGAAATAAGGGCTTACCTTAATTTTAAATAATTTTAAATGATAGAGGACCTATATTTGAATTTAGGCATCCATTAAGGTCCATATGAGGTCCTATTATGGAAAACACACTAAGGTGGGTGCTAAATAATCATGAAATTGTACACCAATTAGGTGCTTACAATTTACGACGATACATGAATCAACCTTGAAAATGAAATGAAATTGTATAAAGAAATTATAAAGGTAAATATTAGATCTACATTGTAAATACCTTCATGAACGAATATTGAGATCACACATATTCATGAAGATTCATGTATGTTGCTTGAATTGTAGTTGTTGACCTTGGAATGTAAAAAGGAATCAAGGATGCCCTCATAAATGCCTAGATCTATGAATGTTGTTAGAATAATTGAGCGGGGGGGTGGATCAGTGGCCTCAAAAATTAATCCAATAATCCTATCCAAAACTTTATACCACATATATAAACCTCTAGTTATCTCTAGTCCTACAAGATGTATGCCCTTAAATAATCTTATCAAATAACTACTGCTCAGAATTCACTATTAATCCTTTTTCTTAAGCTTTACCGAATAAAACTCTTAGCCTTTACCGAAATACAGTAAATAACGTAGTGTTTACCGATCAATCCTGTTTTAGTAATGTGTAAAGAAAACCATTAAAGTAATGAACCATATACACATTTGAAACATGGATTTTTAACATTGAAACCCTGTTAAGGGAAAAACCACTTGGGACCAGTAACCCAAAATTTTCACTCTTCTGAAGTGAACTTGGTGATGAGTCAACCCTGTTAAAGGTTACAAACACACTTTTAAGTGCAACCTTGTTAGAGGATTTATCACTAACAGTTTATCACTTGACCTCGCATTCACTATGTTGTCAACATGAAAACCTTTTGATACTCCTTGGGATGTATCTCAATATATAAAGGATGATTATATCCTACTTTGTTAAGAGATTTTGTAAATCAATGGTTAAACTGAATCAGTATATGATCTGTTCATAAATATAACTTATTCTTGCAGATGTTCAGATCTATTGTAAGCTCATAATACCTTTCTGGTCAATGTTTCTCTTTTGTTCCTTTGCTCCACTTCTTTCCGCTCGATGAATGTTGTTTCTTCTCTGTTGCTCATTGTCTGAAGAAAACCTTAGCTCTGATATTCAGCTTGTATGATCAGGTATGTATGAATACTTCTTATCTTTACCAAAATTCTCTTCAACATCCTCTTTTCATAATGAATTATCTTGTCTCTTTTATAGACATGATTTCACCGTTTCTAAGTCCTTGTCTTTCTTGTTCTTGACGTGATCCACAAATCTCACCATTCTTGCTTTAAAGCTTTCTTTAGTTTTATCCCATAGATTTCTTCTTGACAACTAGAATAAAACTAGCTTTAAATCTCTAGCTTATCTTTAGCTATTAATTGGTCGATGAAAAAAATGTAATCAAACAGTTGATGACATGTAACTGATTGAATGTTTGATAATGTTAAGTTGAAGATGATGCAAGACATTAAAATAGTTAATGGTTGTATTGTCATTGATTTCAACTTGATATCATCTGTACGGTCATGTACATAATGCCAAATACTTCAGAGAATCAATGGAACAATGATTATGCTTTCAACAATGCATAAAAGTCAAGTATTCACTAAGTGACAGACTACATCGATGGAGTGCACACCATCGGTAAAGGCAGAGAAAAAGTCACAATGATGCCCGACGAGCAGAAGACAGTGTTGCCTGATGAAGCAGAATCACAGGATGCCCGATGAACTAAAAATAGAGTTGCTCGACGGACGGAGATCCCGAAGCTAACTAAAGTTACACCGATGGAACTGGCAGTTGTCACTGACGACGAACTGCATAATTGACCGACGAAACAAAGAGTTTAGAAAATGACAAAATATCTAGTTGGCAGAGCTTAAGGATAGACTTAACTGGTTTCTTTATTTGTTTTATTCGACCACAGTTAAGTAATTGATTTAAAGAAGATTTATATAGTTGGCAAGAAGTTAACTACGAGATAAATTAGGAGTTAAAGCCGTAAATCAATTTGGCTGGATTATTTTTCACGCCAAGAATCAAGAATCAAGAATCATGAATTAAGGAATATCATGTCTGTATAAGAGACAAGCATAATTCATTTCCGCAAGCCATCAGATACACGAAAGGGGAGTGAATAGAAAGAAGATGCTGAAGAGAAACTGGTGAAGGATAAACTTCATGCAGTCCTAATCAATCAAGCTGAGGGAGAGCTAAAGAATTCTGCAGACATCGATGAATAGTGAAGCATAGCATAACAGAGAAGAAAGTGTGGAGCACAAAGGAATTGAATTGATAGATTGATCAGAGAGGTATTGTAATTAAATAGATCTAAAAATCTGCAATTCAAAGTTGCATTAGAAATAGGTCATAGTGTTTCAGTTTAACCATTGAAGCATCAAGTCTCTTAACAGAGTAGGACTTAATAGTCTTCTATAATTGAGGTATATCCTAACAGATTACCAAAAGGGTTGATTCATGAAAGTAGCATTGAATTTGCATAAAGGCTATTGAAAACCTAATAAGGAGGTTGATTCAAGGATGGTAGCAAGATTTTCCTAAAGCCTATTGACAGTCTAAGAAGGGGGCTGATTCAAGGATGGTAGCAAAATAGATGCCAGATACTAAGTGAAAACCTATATGTATAAAATCCTCTAACAAGGTCGCACTTAATAGTGTGCTTGTAACCTTTAACAGGGTTGGCTCCTAACATGGCTCACTTCAGAAGAGTGAAAATTTGGGGTACCGGTCCCAGTGGTTTTTCCCTTAACAAGGTTTCCACGTAAAAATCCATGTGTTATGTGTGTATGGTTTATTACTTTATTATTTTACATTTCACATATGCATTTCTAGATTGATTGGTATACTCTGCATATTTACTGAGTATTGATAAATAATTTTTATTTCTTATCGGTAATCAAGGAGAATAAGGACATACAAGGTAAACCGACAGACAGTTAATTATTTCAAGTATTTTAAGGCATGCATCTTGTAGGGACTTAATAATCTGAGGTGTATTGATTGGTGGATTAAAGTTTAAAGGATAAATTTTTAAGGCCACTGATTCACCCCCCCTTCTCAGTTATTACTAACAATTGGTGTCAGAGCTTGTGTGCTTAGAAGGAAGGTTTCAAGACCTAAGTAAAGATCACAAGATGAACAGACGAGATGTGCCCAAGTTGAACAAAGACAACTTTGCTTCATGGCAAAGAAAGATAAGACTCCACTTATCAGGTATTGGCAATGATATTACTCAATACTTAGATACTGAATATGTGTTGCCTATAGGACCATTGATAGTAGATCAATTGAGAGTGAAACATGAGCATAACTGCATGGTTATAGAGCTTTCTTCCTCACTCTCTGATGCTGAATTTGAAGATGTTAAAGATTGCAAAACTACAAAGACAATGTGGGACAAACTAAAGCTTGTACATGGAGGTGATACAAATGTACTAAGAGCCAAGGCAAAAAGTCTTAGAGGAAAGTTTGATGATCTCAGAATGAAAGAAGGTGAAAACATCACACAATACAACACAAGAATAAAAGAAGTAGTCAATGCTATACGAGGTGTTGGAGGTACACTTGAAGAGGAGATAGTGGTAAGTAAAATCTTAAGAACCTTATTTCCTGTATATGCTATTAGAGTCTCTTCTATTCAAGAAATGAGAGCAGTAGCAAACAATATAGTTACTCTTGATAGCCTAATTGGTAGACAGATTTCATTTGAGATGAATAACTTTGACAATAGTGTCTTACCAAGTTTAGAGTCTTCATTTAAGTCTTCTATGAAAATAAGCAAATCCAATCATAGATGCTAATCTAGAAGGGACAGTGAAAGTGAAAGTGAAGAAGAAGATCTAGATGAAATAGAAGCACTTATGGCCAGAAGAATACAGAGAGGCAAAGGTAAATACAAAGGCATGTTACCACTTGTATGCTTTAATTGTAAAGAAATTGGACACTTTGCTGCAAGATGTCCTAACAGAAGAAAAGATGACAAGAATGTCATCGGTACAAAATGGATATTCAGGAACAAACTGAACGAGAATGGAGAAGTCACAAGGAACAAAGAAAGTCTAGTATGCAAGGGGTATGCACAAGAGGAAGGTATAGACTATGGAGAAACCTTTGCACCCATTGCTAGGCTAGAAGGAGTAAGAATACTACTTGCGTATGCTGCATATAAAGAATTCAAAGTATATCAAATGGATGTCAAGTCCGCATTCCTAAATGGAATACTTGAAGAAGAGGTATACATTGACCAACCAGAAGGGTTTGTGGATCCAGACAAGAACATGGTATGTAGACTTCACAAAGCCTTGTATGGATTAAAACAATCTCCCAGAGCATGGTATGAATGAATTCATTCCTATCTAATAAGTATTGGATTCATAAGGACTAGTGAGAATAGTAATCTTTATTTGAAAGAAGATACTAATGCTAACACTTTGATTGCTGAAATATTTGTTGATGACA
>MU225926.1:3249077-3273204 GCA_018584345.1 Thuja plicata
CTACATCTATATACAGAAAGGTATATATTAGACACGAGCACTAGAGCATATTGTTGTATTGATGATGGATAAGGGAAATTCAAGGAATATATTATGGATAGAAGAAAATAATTGTTTAACATGAATGCCAGATATTTGTAAAATATTTGTTTGGCATTGTTGTCAAAGGGAGAGAATGTATCCATGTTATCATCAGAAACTATTCATTATCAGATTACTCCAAACAGGGAGAGAATTTGTATAAAAGTTGCAAACAAAAGAGAGACATCAAAGAAGAGGAACAGTCAAAAGAGAGAAATTGACACAAACAAAGGACACAACACATCAGAAGAAGAAACACAGAAAGCTGCAAGAATCAAATCTAAGCTAACACAGAGCTTACCAGCGGTCAGACATTTTTATCAGTTATCAAAACAAATTGTTTGGTAATTTGATGAATCTCAACAATTGTATTTCATATTGTATTAGAAATAGTATAGTGTGATAATATAGTATGTTGCCATCGATGCCAAAGGGAGAGATTGATGACATGTAACTGATTGAATGTTTGATAATGTTAAGTTGAAGATGATGCAAGACATTAAAATAGTTAATGGTTTGATTTGTCATTGATGTCAACTTGATATCATTTGTACGGTCATGTACATAATGCCAAAGACTTCAGAGAATCAATGGAACAATGATTATTCTTTCAACAATGCATAAAAGTCAAGTATTCACTAAGTGACAGACTACATCGACGGAGTGCACACCATCGGTAAAGGCAAAGAAAAAGTCACATAGATGCCTGACGAGAAGAAGACAGTGTTTCCCAATGAACTAAAAATAGAGTTGCCCAATGGATGGAGATCCCGAAGCTAACTGAAGTTACGCCGATGGAACTGGCAGTTGTCACCGATGATGAACTGCAGAATTGACCGATGGAATAGAGAGTTCAGAAAATGACAAAATATCTAGCTGCCAGAGCTTAAGGATAGACTTAACTGGTTGTTTTATTTGTTTTATTTGACCACAGTTATGTAATAGATTTAAAGAAGATTTATACAGTTGGCAAGAGGATAACTATGAGATAAATTAGGAGTTAAAGTTGTAAATCAATTTGGTTGTATTGTTTTTCACGCCAAGAAGCAAGAATCAAGAATCATGAATTAAGGAATATCATATGTATATAAGAGACAAGCATAATTCATTTTTGCAATCCATTAGATACATGGAAGGGGAGTGAATAGAAAGAAGATGCTGAAGAGAAACTGGTGAAGGATAAAATTCATACAGTCCTGATCAATCAAGCTGAGGGAGAGCTAAAGAGTTCTGCAGACACCGACGAATAGTGAAGCACAACATCACAGAGCAGAAAGTGTGGAGCACAAAGGAATTGAATTTATAAATTGATCAGAGAGATATTGTACTTAAATAGATCTGAAAATTTGCAATTCAAAGTTACATTAGAAACAGGTCATAGTGTTTCACTTTAACCATTGAAGCATCAAGTCTCTTAACAGAGTAGGACTTAACAGTCTTCTATAATTGAGGTATATCCTAACAGATTACCAAAATGGTTGATTCATGAAAGTAGCATTGAATTTTCATAAAGCCTATTGACAGCCTAAGAAGGAGGTTGATTCAAGGATGGTAGCAAGATTTTCCTAAAGCCTATTGACAATCTAAGAAGGAGGCTGATTCAAGGATGGTAGAAAAATAGATGCCAGATACTAAGTGACAACCTATATGTATAAAATCCTCTAACAAGGTTTCATTTAACAGTGTGCTTGTAACCTTTAACAGGGTTGGCTCCTAACAGGGCTCACTTCAGAAGAGTGAAAATTTGGGGCACCGGTCCCATTGGTTTTTCCCTTAACAAGGTTTCCACATTAAAATCCATGTGTTATGTGTGTATGGTTTATTACTTTATTGTTTTACATTTCACATATGCATTTCTGGATTGATTGGTATACTCTGCATATTTACTGAGTATCAGTAAATAAGTTTTACTGCTTATCAGTAATCAAGGAGAATAAGGACAGACAAGGTAAACTGACAGACAGTTAATTATTTCAAGTATTTCAAGGCATGCGTCTTGTAGGGAATTAATAATTTGAGGTGTATTGATTGGTGGATTAAAGTTTAAAGGATAAATTTTTAAGGCCACTGATTCACCCCCCCCTCTCAGTTATTACTAACAACAGTTAACTCTATAATTAGCTCCTGAAAGATAAGTCTTTTGTTGTTTCTGAACTTCATTTCTGGTCGGTGTTTAACTCCTTGTTTGCTCGGTCTTGACTTTAGTTGTCCTCGTGCATCTCTGTCAGTCGGGGTTGTCTTTCCATTGGGAAACACTGTGACTTTCAGTTCCGCTCAGGTATCACTTTGGTTCTTCTCGGTAATGCTTGCTTGGATATTTTTATCGGTTTACACTATGACTCTTCTCGGGGTTCTCTATCCTTCGGTGTGCACTATTTATCGGTGTTTGTTGTCACTTGGTGTATACTAAACTTTTATGCATTACTGATAACATAACCTTTATCTCTTTGGTTCTTTGAAGTCTTTGACAATATGCATATGACCAATCATATTATATCAAGTTGAGATCAATGACAATACAATACATTAATTGATTTAATGTCTTGCATTAACTTTCTGCAGATCGGTGATCATCAACTTTGTCATCTTCAAACATTCAATCAGTTATGGTTCATCAAATGCCACTCCTAGATCTTCAATGTTGTTATGATTTATGAACACTTGTTATGAATCAAGAATGCATGTGGATGGATAAAGGATCTTCTTGCTTGGTTGAGAACACCTCTATGTGGCCATCATGGGAGGAAGCTTGCTATAATGGAGAATATTTCATTCAAAATTCCTTGGATGCTTGAAGAAATGGTAGATCTTGGATGTCTGCCTTCAAATCTTAAATTCACTTGATTTCTTAATCATGAATGTCTTCTTGATAATGAATCTTGAATTCTTTCTTGTGGTTACAAAAATAAGGAGAGATAGGCCACTTATATACCTCTCACAACATTTCAGGATTCAAAATTAACTTAGGCCAACCATGGGATCTAATTCCCACCGAAACACCACAATAGGGACACAATTCAAATTTGAGGTCAAACCTAGGGGAACATATGATGTAGGAGCATCCTAGGGTAGTTGGCAATCCTGTGTTACCAAAAATATGTTTTGGTTTGATTTCTATTTAAGTAGTTAACTTGGTTGGAGACCTAAGGTGCTCGGTCACTTTGGTGGCAGTTCTCGGTTGGAAGATGTATTTCTTCACTATTGGACTCAGTGACTGGGACTTGGTGGTGCTCAGTGTTGCTATTTTTAATGATATTCTAATTGGTGTACACTTCTCGGTGGTAGTTTCTCGGTGTGTGCATCTCGGTGGTGTCTTTCTTGGTAGCATATTACTTGGTGGTGTCTGTTTGGTGGAATTCTACTCAATTGTCTCTTTCATCGAGTAGTCTAGCTCTCGATGTGCTTATTTACCGACCGGTTGTTGGGGTTCACCGACTTGTGTTTATGGATTGGGCGGACATTGGAGATTGCATCTGTGATTGGAAGGGGTCATTGGGATCGTGCTAAGTTTTGAGGCATATGGATTTGTGGCATTGGATCTTGTGTGGACCTAAATCTAGGTTGATGTATTTTGTTATTAATTGCAGCTAACTGGTGCATTTAATATCTGTTCATTGTAGAGTGTATGGCCGACTAGGTCATTTAATTATTGTTTACTAGCCAAGATGTGGAAAGTGTGTATAAAAGAGAGTCTAGGTCAGTGATTTTTTTAGTGGCTAATATTTGCCAATTGGCTAATTTTTGAAATTTGAGAATCCAAATTTGGCTAATAATTCAAGATTTAAGGTGACCTAAATTGCCAAATTTTTACAAAATTTTATTTTAGAAATATTTAAATCGCCAAATAATTTATTTTATTAAAAATTTGAACTCAAAGATTCGCCTAATATTTGATAGATGGTTATATTCAATTCATCTAAATTTTATCAGTTATTATAGAAATCTAAATTAATTCACCAATAATATATCATAACTATTAGTTATAGTAGGGTTGTGTCACCAAAATTAGTTGTCATTATTGATTTAAAATATAATCTAGTGATCTTCAATGTATTCCATGAGGCAAAAATGTTACTATCTTATTTGTAACGCTTATGGGGGCTAAGATTTCCTTTGGATTATTGATAAATCAATGACACTGAAGAAATTTTGGGTCCTATTATAATAATAAAAATAAGGATACATTTATCTCACACAATACAATGAGGCTTATTTGATTATATTTTAAATAAATGGTAGCAACTAGATACTATAGAGTTCCCTTAAACCCATCAAATATTTTCATAGTTAGCCAAATAATTTTCTATAAGAACTCTTTTTTCTTTAAATATAATTATTTTCGATGGTCATTAATGAAATTTTGGTTATTGCTTGAGGTTCGCCAATATTTTCTACAAAAAATTTATGATTAAATAATATTCGCCAATACAAATAAATTTTTTTCCCAAAAAATTGAGAGATTCGCCAATACAAATTAATTTTTTTAAAAATAAAATGAAAGATTCGCCAAGATTTTATATATTTTTCTAGAGGGGGGTTTCTTAAAGTTATCCCTAGTCTAGGTTGATGTTTAGAGGGAGATGATAGATAGAGGTATGAGAAGATAGGTTGAGGATAACAGAGTAAGCTAATAAGATGAAAGATTGTAAGTTGTTGCAGATAGTTGTAAGTGGGTAGATAGAGATTGCAGATTTATTGGTGGCTTGTGAGCACAAGTTTAGATCTGGTTTCTTCCACTTAGCTATAGGGTAGATGGATAAGGTTGGATCCTACGAGATCTTGTTGAATTTGTTGATGTAATGGGCCTTAACAACGAAGGCCTTACAACCTGACATGTTACATGTAATTGGAATTTTGAGATAATATAAATTGATATTGATATATCTTGTGTTGTGTTGTTTCCGCTGTGTGTTCTTGTTATTGGCTGCAAGTTTGGATAGTCCTTTATTGGATCGTTTGAGCTTGGACTGCATCAAGTGGTATCATAGTTGCTGGTTCATTTCTTATGGAGCTTAGGGTTTTCAAAGATCTAGAGAGATGCCTCCGAGAAGATTGGACCCTAGGGCGATTACAGATCTTTCTAAGGAGGTGGAAGCAAGGATAACAAAAAGATTTATATCTGAGATGGTGGCGATGAAGAATGAAATCATACAAGGTATCATAAATGTTGGATTGCGTAGAGGTCTGAGAACAAATGGTGGTTATGAAGAAGATGCTGAAGATTTTGAAGTTGTTGGATCTAGTGGAGATGACAGAGCCGATCGGATAGAGAGATCTGGAGGAGATAGATATGATCGGTTGCAGAGATTTGGAGCTCGGTTGAGTACAAGGTACCGAATGGAGGTTCCAATTTTTTTAGGTACATTAAGATCCAAGGATCTGATTGACTGGATTGGTGAGTTAGAAGACTACTTTGAGTTGGAAGACATTGAAGATCCGCTTAGACTGAGGCTGATACAAACTAAGTTGAAAGGGCATGCTGCTTTATGGTGGAAAGAGTTGTACAGTGACCGAGAAGAAGAAGGCGAGATGAAGATAAATCGATGGAGGTTGATGGTGACAAAGCTAAAGTCTAAGTTCATTCCTACCGAATATGAACTTGAGTTATTTAAGAAATTTTAGAATCTGAAATAGAAGGAGATGACTGTGGAATATTATACCGAGGAGTTCTACAAGTTCACTATTCGGTCTGGGCATAGAGAAATTTCTAAATAAAAGGTGGCGAGGTATGTCAATGGTCTGAAATTTAATATCTAGGATGAGATTGGTGTGTTGAAGATTGAATCACTAGGGGATGCTTATCAGTATGCACTGAAGGCAGAAGATAAGTTGAAGAGAAGACATTGTAGTAATTCCTGTGGGAAGGAGAAGTAGGAACAGTCGGTAAAGGATAAACTGAAAGTTGAAGATGAACCGAAACATGTTGAACCAAAGAGAAGAATAGGTAGAGGTATATTTAGAGGTACTTGTTACAACCGTGGAGAAGAAGGACATCGGTCATTTGAATGTCCCCATGCAGATAAGAAGGTCGGTAGTCACTGAAATGTTATGGTGAATGAGGTTGATGAGAATGAACCTGAGGTGGAGGGTATGAATCTTTTGCTTAGGAAAACTTTGTTTTCCTCAAAGAAAGTTGATTCTTGTCAGAGGAAGAACTTATCTAGGACTATGTGCAAGTCTGGTGGTAAACGTTGTAAGGTGATTGTTGATAGAGGGAGTACTAAGAACCTAGTTACTGAAGAGATGGTTTAGAAACTTGGTTTGAAAAGGTTGAGGCATCCTTGTCCTTATAGGATAAGTTGGTTACAAGATGGTCATGTAGTAGAGGTGAAGGAGCAGTGCATGGTGAGTTTTCACATTGGTACCTATAGAGATGAAGTATTATGTGACATTGTGGAGATGAGTTCTTGTCATATTTTACTCAGTAGACCTTGGCAGTATGATAGAGAGGCTATTCACGATTGTAAAAGAAATTCCTTTACTATACTGAAGGATGGGAAAAAGTATATTTTGATTCCTTTGAAGGATGCAGAGCTTGGTAAGAGGAACTTGAGAATTGGTAGTAGATATGAAATGGTTGCAGAGGTTGGTGCAGACATCAGTATGCAGAGATATGAAGATAAATCAACAAGTGCTAGTGGTGAAAGGAAGTAGTAGAAGAACTGAGGGAAGAGTGTGTCAGTTGAAGACTCAGAAGATATGTATATCAAGAACTAGTTTGGGATCTATGTGCTGAATCCCAATAGATGTTCGTCCAGCTTCTGAGAACATCTTTTTGCAACCTAGGGTGTCTGATGCAAGAGCATCCTGGGGTAGTTGGCAATCCAGTGTCACCAAAAATATGTTTTGGTTTGATTTCTATTTTAGTAGTTAACTTTTTTGGAGACCTAAGGTGCTCAATCACTTTGGTGGAAGTTCTCAGTTGGAAGATGTATTTATTCACTATTGGACTCGGTGCCTGGACTCAGTGGTGCTTGGTGTTGTTGTTTTCAATGATATTCTACTTGGGGTACACTGCTTGGTGGTAGTTGCTCGGTGTGTGCATCTTGGTGGTGTCTTTCTCTATAGCATATTAATTGGCAGTGTATGCTCGATGGAATTATGCTCAGTTGTCTCTTTCACTAAATAGTCTGGCTCTCGGTGTGCTTGTTTACCTACTGGTTGTTGGGGTTCACCGACTTGTGTTTATGGATTAGGTGGACATTAGAGATTGCATCCTTGATTGGAAGAGGTCAATGGGATCATGCTGAGTTCCGAGGCATGCATATTTGTGGCATTGGATCTTGTGTGGACCTAAATCTAGGTTGATGTATTTTCCTATATATTTTGTTATTAATTGCAGCTGACTAGTGCATTTAATATCTGTTCATTGTAGAGTGTATGGACGACTGGGTCATTTAATTATTGTTTACTAGTTGACTTGTGGCAAGTGTATATAAAATAGAGTCTAGGTTGATTTTTAGAGGGAGATGATAGATAGAGGTATGAGAAGATAGGTAGAGGATAAAAGAGTAAGCTAATAAGATGAAAGATTGTAAGTTTTTGCAGATAGTTGTAAGTGGGTAGACAGAGATTGCAGATTTCTTGGTGGCTTGTGAGCACAAGTTTAGATCTGGTTTCTTCCACTTAGCTATAGGGTAGATGGATAAGGTTGGATCCTGTGAGATCTTGTTGAATTTGTTGATGTAATTGGCCCTAACCGAGAAGGCCTTACAACCTGACATGTTGCATGTAATTAGAATTTTGAGATAATATAAGTTGATATTGATATATCTCATGTTGTGTTGTTTTCATTATGTGTTCTTGTTGTTGGCTACAAGTTTGGACAGTCCTTTATTGGATCCTTTGAGCTTGGACTGCATCAACATAATGCCTTGGGCGGTGTGTTTGTAGGAAAATAATGCCTATGGCATTATGTACCTAGGAGAAAGAACCAAAATTGAAATGGGGAGTCAGGAAGATAGGGTTGATGTTGGAACAAGGGGAGATAGGTAGTTGGATCAAGAACAATAGATATGAAATATCAAAATTGCCAAAATGGGGCCTAACTGAGCATTTGATTATGGGTGCTAACTTTTGAGGATGGTACAAAATTTTCCATGGAGCATAAGCTACAATACTTGGGAAAGTGTTAAAAAAGGAAAAATGAATCTTCCCATAGCGAATATTTGCAGGCCTTCGCACAAAATACATAGCATTGAAAGCATAAAAAATCATTTTAATTTTTTCCAAGCGACTAAGTATGCGGCTTGACAATCAGTCTGGTATCAAGGATTTCCTCCCTTTTGGTCTCTCCCTTCTAATGGAGATATGGATACCTCTACTATGATGGATTGGAGTAGCAAGGTTTGAGGAAAAGTAAGCCCCAACACAAAAGCACAACCCCAAATTTCTTCGGCAGACCACACCATTCAAAACCTAGATGGTTGGACCACAGTTACTTCTCAAAAAATGCATCAGAGGAAAGACTGATCTTTTCATTTAGGTGCGATCCACTCAGTTCCAACATTACCAATCTCTAACAAATTTGCAATCCTCAGGTCTGACCCAGTCGTCTCTATTCCCGTGAGGTCTGCTCTCTACTCCCCACCACATAGACGCCTATCCTGTGATAGAGGTATGATACTTCCTTCCATTTTAAACACAATTAAAATGGTTTTTCATTCTTCTCAATCTCTGGTGTCTCCACAAAATAATCCCCACTCAGTCTTTACCCAAATTAATAGCCCATTCTGGGATCTTAAGCCCTTACACCATTATAGTAGCTTGCCTTCCCCTAACCTTGATAACACAAGTAGTAAAAATCAACCCAAGAAATTGGATTATCCTCACCTCCCTTCGAATCCTCTGAAATTCGCTGTTTATTCTCCTCCCCATATAAAAGCTATGGAAGCCCTGGGCAAAAAATACTATCCAAATAAACCTACCTTCCCTACTGGCCCTAATTTGGTCATTCCATCTTCTTCATAGGAAAAACAACCTAGTAATAATAGACCAAATTTTATTCCACAACCACAAAATGCAGATAGAAACATCCTAAAAATTGATCCTATTTTAGAGAAGAGAATGAAATCCTATTGTAAGAAGCATGATGTTTTTACGAAATGGTTAGGTTATGGGATTTCCAACCTCAAAATTTCTAACTAGTTTTTGTCTCAATTTATGGATAAAGTAAGAATAACTACTCTGCATAATGAATTTTTATTTATTGATTGCATAGAGCTAGAAGTAAAAGAATTTTTTCTTGAGGGAATATGCCCTGATTTCAACTCTCATGGTTTTCTTTTCATAGATTGGTGCCCTATTTAACCCATCCAATTTTAATAATTTAGTGGTTACGAAATGGATCCTCCTTCCTAACCTACCAATATAATTCATACATAGTTCCATTTTAATCAGTATTGCCAATAATATTGGGAAATTTGTAGAATTAGATTAAAATTATCTTAATAACTCAGATGTTAAAATTGCATTTTCAGATGGATAAATCTATTAATAAGCTCAAACCTATAATGCTTTCAACTGAGAAAGGGAATATAAAGATTAAACCAAGGTTATGCTCACCTCCTTCAGGAAAAATACAATATAAAGCAACCACCCCTATCCTACCAGAAATATATATTATGTTTAATCTGGATAAGGGTGGTTTTATTGTAGGAAACTACAATAATGTTAATGCAATAACTCTCAATTCCCCTTACTGTTCTCTTGCAACAGAGCCTATCCCAAGTCTAGCCTTTAAAGCAAGATATAATGAGGCTATTAACCCAATTTATAACAATGGAGAATATCAAGAAAAGAATAATAATGAGGTTAACTTCCCCATAGAGAACATTTCATCACCTATAACATAAACAAAAATGAAACAATACAGACTCAGCCTTCAAAGATCACAGAAGGATACATCCCCAACCATTAACCAAAAACAACCTAACTTCCTAAATATTAGCTTTGATTTCCTTCATACAAACATTCTTAATAATGCTGACATCAACATGGAAGAATATATAAACTACTTAGCATTAGTTCAAAATCAGGAAGAAGATATAAAAGAGTTTATAGACTTAGAACTTAGTAACAAACATGACAAGCCAATAGAAGAAGAATCTTTTTACAAAGCAGTAGATGCAATGGAAAAAAGTTTTGATAAAGTTTTAACTGAGGATAAAGACAGTTAAAAACCACACAAATGAAGAAACTTCAATACCAATCATTGGGAAAATTTATGAAGCTACTAAGGAAAATGCGGTGAACAATGAAGAGCTGAATGATAATGGAAATATCATAGTAGAAAGAAACACCACAGTAGACAATGCCCAACAAGATTCATAATATAGATGCACACAGTTGTAACAAAGATAATAAGAACAACCTCATAAACACTAAAAGGCCTATTGAAGACACCAACCCTGCTATGAGTATAGATATCCCTCTAAAAAATAGAATCCCAATGGAATTGGAAATCTTACATAACTTCATGGATTGTCAATTCACAGATGAACATATCTTAGAAGAATATGGTGAAAAAATCTTTAAAAATATTTATGAAAACAATCAAATCAACACTCTCAGAGATGAGGATAGCAAATATTCACCAAAATTTAAAGACATTGTCCTTAAAGAGCTCATATCTAATTTGGAGTTGGTACTAGATAAGCTTGGGACCAAAAATACTGATGAGGAACTTGGAATTGCAACCACAATCTCAGGGTTGAACTCCTCTATCATCACCAAAATTCCCAAAAAGAGAGGAAGGAAGTCAACCTATGAACTTAGATATAGGGATGGAAAAGCAGACAATAGAGTCAAAATCACAAATCTATTTGAAGAAGGGAAGGGGAAGTTGTTGGGATAATGGAAAGGGTGTGTACTGAGAGGGGAGGGGTGAATCAGTACCCTTAAACACTTTTAATCAATTCTTTATAACCACTCTTCTGTATTAACTGACTGAGTAGATTGCATACACCAAACATATAGTATCACTAGTTGAAATGTAAATGCATGTAAAATTAAAAATACACATACATGAAATTAGGTACTCATGACACTAGTATTTTGGTATCACAGAAAGCCCCTGTTAGAAGGTAAAAACTATGGTGGGGATGAGACCGACAACACTTCACTACTGCAAAAAATAAAGTAGCTTGTTAAAGCTTACAAAGAATGATCACTTCTGATGGTCTTACCCTGTTAGGAGTAACAATGAGATCGATTAAATCTACCTTGTGTGTGGAGTTTTCAACACAAATTATGTGTGTACTCAGTTAAGAGATTTACAAAAAGATAGTTAAGTCTACTCTTTTAAGAGATTTAAGGATCTATAACAATTGTTAGAGAGTAACAGAAGTTTGATATGAAATATATACAATCTCAATATTGCTGATACAGATCCATTAAGTGCATTCAAAATATATCACCTCAATGTGAATGATAATACCTTCTGCTCTGTTCTTCTCGGTAGCCTTGCTTCTGTTCTAAAAATGGATTTATGCAATGTAGTCTATGTCCTTGAAATCACTTGTCTGATCTTTGATGTCTGTATTATGGTGGCTACTTGATCATTTCTTGATCAACATACATTACAAAATTTGACATTTATAAATTTATATATCAATCTTTATGACCTATTTAGGGTTTGACAATTACATCCCTACCCTAAGATCAACGGTGTACATAATTTACCTTGATCATCTAACATAGGAAACATAAATAATTAATGTTGTATATCCATAATTAATGCTCTCCTCAATCATGTAAACTATTATCTAGGTCAGAAAAAAATTTGTTACATAGAATAATGTGCCATAACAAAATTTTATGTGGCCTCTAGTCCACTTGGTTATTGTTGTCTCTCGGTTCTCAGTGTAGTCTGCGTATCTTGGTTATATTGCTTGTTTAATTTATACTGTGTATCTCAGTGTTGTCTACTGCTTAGTATAGTCTTGTCAGCTCGGGTATCACTGTACTCGGTTAAATCTGGGCGTGATCAGTGCTCTCGGTTAACTTAGTACTTTGGTGAATATACCAACTATCCTGTTTGTGACTCTGTTACCGTTTTTCCATGTTGAGTGCTTGAATACTAATGAAAAATTCAATGCTCAATTGGAGTAACATTCTCCCCCTTTGGCATTAGTATCAAAAACTTATTTCTATACATAATATACATGATGACTCCCCCTTTGTACATGCTTGATATATGTATATGAACTCATCCTAATTATAGTATCCCACTTTACTATACTTATATACATATATTTCTCCCTTTTTGAAAATAATGACAAAAGGAGTATAACTTACAATTTTTCAAAAATGGTAGCATGGGAATTCTTAAGAGTTTCTAATAGATTCTCCTATTCCTCTTTTAAATGCTCGAGGGTTAATTATTCTAAGTTGATCTGAGCATGCATATCATATATGCTATCGGTTACTAACAATTATGGGGTGGCAACTAAAGTCTTTTCCAATGTCACATGTTTTTGCATCATTACCAAATGCGGTAGTAACGTTGCTTGAAGCTCGGCTACTTGTTCTTTGATTTTCTCCTCTTCTTTCTTTAAGTCTAGTCTCAACCGCTTGGTTTGGAGAAATTTTCTATATTGCTTCTGCAATGCATGTTTCTCGGTTGATAGACTGTTTGCACTATCCTTAATATCTTGATCTATTTTCTTTATATGTTCACTAATCTTGGTAGTGAAGTGATCTAGAGTGCATAACTTCTGTAAAATTGTAATGGCTTCAGATATGATAGTTTCTATTCCATTCACAAATTCATATAGAGTTACCTTATTAACTACCACTGCCCAGCTGATCTTCTCTGTGACTTTGTATTGTATCTTCTTCTATGCTCTTTCTTCCAATTTTTTCTTGGCATCAACATCAGGTTTATTAATAGCCTTGGTAAGCAGTGCAAGTTGATCAATGATGTGGGTCATTTCATTGATAGATAAGTCAGGAACAACTTGTTGTAGGATCTCCTTGGAGGCTTCTAATACTTGTGCATTTTTGTGTTCTTGCCTTAACTTGTCCTGTGCTTCTTTCCTGGTGCATAATTCACCATATTTCTTCAATGTTTCTAGATCAAGTTTTCCTGGATCCCATACTGGAATCTCTATGATTTTATTTAAATTTACTGCATCTCTTCTTCCTTTCTTCTTCTTCTTCTTCTTTCCTTGAACACTGGATGAAGGAGATAAAGTTAATTCTAATTGAGCCTTGTGCTCGGGTTCAGGCTTTAATTGCTCTGTACTTGGTGAGGTGTCTCGGTAACTGAATTTGTATCTATAGTATAAGTATCTACTATATTATCTATGTTATCTTTATTACCTTCACCTATTGTTTCTACATCAGTGGTATCTTTTTGTGCATCACCTTGGGTAGTTCCACCACTATGCTCGATATGTGTACCTTATTGATCACCCTTATCTTCAGTTGTATTTGTGGCCTTCTCAGGTGTCTTTTGTTGTGCTTCACTTTCAAGCTCAATTTCTTTTACCAACATAGGTAACTGGCCTGGTACATTAGCTCGGGCGACCTCTGTTATGTCTTGTTCATTCAGGGTCTCACTTGCTCTGACTATCTCATCTTCCTTAGCTTTATCATCAAGATCACCTTCAGTGATGTCATTTAATGTGATCTTTGGGTGACTCATGTTAGTCAATAGTTGAGGAATTTCATCTAATACATTGTTAACATCTGCATCATCAACATCTATGGGCTCTGTGCTTGGTCGATCTTCCTCGATGTCAAATTTGGATGCAATATCTATCTCTTCCTCGATATCTTTGATTTCCTTTGGTGGGTTCAATAGTTTATTCCATATCTGTGTGCTCTCAATATATACTTCCTTTAGATTTCCTTGTAGAATATTCAATGCTTGTGCCTTCTTAGGAAATTGTTTGGCATACTACTTCATTATATTATTTATCTGCTCAACTATGTAATCAGCTTTAATAAGAGTGATATTTCCTTCTCTCATTTGTTTCTCAGTTTGAAGTGCATATGTCCATCTTGTTTATAAATTATCATACAACTAGGAAGGAAGGTAGGTAGAAAATTCAACTGGAACTTGTTTAAAGTTGATCATCATACCTATTATTGCTTCTTTGAGTTTGTCCTTGTTCTTGGTAGTCAGATCAGAATATGCACGTATCTTTGGATGCCCTAATCGTCTGATTGTAATGATTGCTTCTACAATTTCATCAATAGTATGAGGTGTCTTATTATGTACAACCTTGAATTGATCTAGATTTTTATCATAATCATCCTTGTCATCTTTGTTCCTTACATATCTCTTTCTTTGCCTCGGTGTTGGATTCTCAGTAGTACCCTTCTATTTTCTCATTTGGGAAGTGAGCTTTGGTGAGGGCCTTGTAATTTTTGCTACACCTTTCTTCAAAGGTGGTGAATCCAAAGTCACCAATTGTGATTTGGTCTATGATGGAGACTCAGTCTTTATGTTTTTTCCCCTTTTGGCCTTAGGTTCCTTGTCTTGTACTTCATCTGAATTAGTGGCATCAAAATCATGTTTGGGTTCATCATCTTGGCCGACTGAAGTCTACTCCTCGGTTTCATCAATAGACTTGTTTAATTCTTCATTTGTGATTGCAAATTTTATCTTCAAAGTCTTCACAATTTTTGTCTTTTTCCTGCTCATCTTTTAAGCTTGTAGACCAATAGTGATTCGTGTCTGGGCTTCATTAAATGCGCCAAATCTCATGGAAGATTTGTCAATAGGCTCATTCAATAATTTTTCAATAGCTTTAGATGAAATATCAATATCTAACTCATAATCTAATGGAGGTAGCCATGTTGTCCTCAGTTGAGCTACCTTGATTAGAGTTGTATTGGTGTCTACTACAAAACATATTTCATCTTTTTATTTTTCCACTAATTGTTGATAAATTCTTGATCTCTTTTCCATTCTTTCTTTAAACTTAGCAAAATATTCATTCATAATTGGCTCAAATTCCTTTCCTAGACTTGTAATGAAATCATTGATTTTCATAGTAATTGGTCAGTTTGACTTCCATTTCACTTTACCAATGGATGGAAAGAAGTTATGCAAGTACAAAAATGTGCATAGTAGTAGGGACCCAAAATTAAATGTATTTGATCTTGCTGATCTGATGGTCTTAATTTTTTCTTCAAATTTCCTTTGTAACACTCGGATAGGTCGTATTGTACTCCTTTCTTGACAATTTTGTATGCTATGTCAACAGCTCCGCAAGAAATGTTGTTCAATCTGCTGGATTGGAATATCTTGTAACCAATGACATAAGCTACGAATCTCAATTGAGGATCACCGATACAATTGATCTTCAGACCTCTACCATCCCATTCGGCTCCTGTTATCTTTTCTATTTATATTCTTGGAGGATGCCTGAGGGATTTTGATTTGTTACATATTGGATACCCTATCATGACATGAATAACATCTTTGGTTATCTTCTTGGGCTCATCCAACCATAGCTTTCCATCATGTACATGGCTTAGAACAATGCAGATCCACTTAGTCTTAAATACATTTGGGAAATTTAGGGCATTGGTTAACCCTTTAACCTCCAAATGTTTGTGATCTTCTTTCAACTTCCCATATGTGCATAGTGATTGATAAGTGGAAATAAGTTCAAAGTCTCTGACTTCACCTATTTTGTAGTGAATGTAGGCATGCACTTCTTGGACTAACAAAACCCTAGGCGGGATAGATGAAAATGCGCCTTTATTGTTTGGTTTGGCTGCAACCTAGGGATGGATCTTGTAGTTGGGCTCAATGCAAGTAGAGTTCTTCACCAAAACAATCTTTTTATCCTTCTCCATATTTTCTTTCATGGTTTGAGATGTAGATGCCATGATTTCTGGTTTTAGGGCTTGCATGAACGATGTTTGAATAACTCGAGAATAACAGAATGTGTACTGAATAACCTCTATGTGCTTGGAATGTGCTTAAATCTCTATAGAATGCTTAAAAATACTCTGTTATAACTTTTCTCTCTTTACTCTGTTCTTCTTAGTGATCGTGGTGTGAGCAAATGAGTTCACGTTGATCAAATTTATAGAAAATGACATAGGGTGGTGCAATAAATGCTTTTCACCAACCACTCGGTGAACAAAACATTATGCTCGGTTAACACTGACAATAATTCAACTCGGTGAATGTAACAAATGCTCGGTTTCCATAGCAACTCAGTTGTCTCTTCACATGGTTACCGACTGACAGTTCTAACTTGGTAAATATTAACCGACTCAACTAAATCAAAGTAATCAAAAATTATAATACCATAGTGCATCTTGATTCATGCTGATTTGGGATTTGTGCAATGAACATAGGAACTGATGTAAGATATAGCTTTGCAAAACCTAGTTCCTTACCTGCTTATATTTCTTAGTTGGAGACGGTGGAGCCACCTAATCCATTGGATGAGGTGTCACCGACTGTTGTTCTTGGTCCTGCATTATCATTTGATGCTCTCCTCCACATTTGATTTTTGATCCTTACAATTTCATCAATTGTATTTCCATTTCCATAAGTGTTTATTCGGTCTACACAATCTTTGCTTAAGTGACCAACTTTGTGACAGTGAGAACATGTCATACTAGAGTTTGACAAATTCCTAGACTTGGTCCGCCATTGTCTCATACAATTTGCTTCTATATGTCCATATTTACCACATGTTGTACAACTACTCCAAGTGTTATAATCACATGCATAATCATTACCTTGTCTTCTCTGTTGATTTACCTTTTCTTGTCCTTTAGGCTTCCATATTTTCTTCTTGTACTTCCTACATGCTTGAGATGTATGACCATGCATGTTGCAATTTTGGCATTATTTATCCACGTATGATTTCTTCTGTGGTTTGTTCAACTTGGATCTACACTCATGTGCCTAATGTCCATGTTTATTACAGTTATAGAAATACCATTAAATTTAGGAGGGTTTCTAGGAATACCTTTTGCTTTGCTTCTGCAGACATTTGATGTGTGGCCTGGTTTTCCACAGTAATGGAAAGAGGGCTTCTTAGGCTTCAACCTTGAGTATACATTCCTTTGTTCAACTTTATTTGAAGATTCTCCTTTCTCGGTATACCCTAGTCCAGTATTGTTGTTTAGTCTTCTTTGATAGTTCAAAAATTCATCCATTCTCTTAGTGCTTTCTTCAGATCTCTTAATCACTTAATTATATTGTTTCAAAATATTCAATTCATTTCTCATTTTTTCATTTTCTTCTTTCAATATATCAATATATTCTATTCTTCTTGCAAGTTTAGTATTCACTCGGTTTGCTTCATGATTCATAGCAACCACTTGAATGGTGATCTCAAAGTAATGTTCAGTAAGTCTCGATATCTTAGATTCTTTTTCTTGTAAATTTTCAGTCATTTGTCTTCTATCATCAAAAACCATGTTTCTATCTTTCTCAACTTTCTTTGCATCATTCAAGACTTCAACCATTCTAAAAATTTGTGTATCTTGTCCGATCTACAGTGCTTTTACTTGTTCAGTAAGTTGTTGATTGCTCTTAGATAGATTTGATATGATTCCTTCAGATGCATCAAATATGCTACTAGATTCAAATCTAGATGAGTCAAATGGGTCATGAATCTCTTCTTCATGATAATCAATCTCACAATAGTGAGGTGTCATGTCCTTTCTCTTAATCAACATCTCCTCGAGTTTCTCTTTGGCTTCCTTGTATTGTTTGACATAGATCTGCAACTATAACTTCTGATTTTCAATAGTTTTATCAAGTGTATACCTTTCCATTATGAGATTTTTTATTTTCAGCGATTAAACCTTCAAAACAAGATAAATAGCTCTGATACCAATTGTTGGGATAATGGAAAGGGTGTGTATTGAGAGGGGAGGGGTGAATCAATACCCTTAAACACTTTTTAAACTTTTCTTTGTAGCCACTGTTCTGTATCAACTGATTGAGTATATTGCATACACCAAACATATAGTATCACTGCTGCAATGTAAATGCATGTAAAATAAACAATACACATACATGAAATTAAGTACTCATGACACTAGTATTTTGGTATCGCAGAAAACTCTTGTTAGAAGGTAAAAACTATGGTGGGGATGAGGCCCACAAAACTTCACTACTGCAGTAAATAAAGTAGCATGTTAAAGCTTAAAAAGAATGATCACTTCTGATGGTCTTACTCTGTTAGGAGTAATAATGAGATCGATTAGATCTACCTCGTGTGAGGATTTTTCAACATAAATTATGTGTACACTCAGTTAAGAGATTTACAAAAAGACGGTTAAGTCTACTATGTTAAGAGATTTAGGGGTTTATGACAATTATTAGAGAGTAACAGAAGTTTGATTTGAGACATATACAATCTCAATATTGCTGATACAGATCCATTAAGTGCATTCAAAATATATCACCTCAATGTGAACGATAATAACTTCTACTCTGTTATGCTCGGTAGCCTTGCTTCTGTCCTGAAAATTGATTTCTACAATGTAGTCTCTGTCCTTGAAATCCCTTGTCTGATCTCTGATGTCTGTAGTATGGCGGCTACTTGATCATTTCTTGATCAACATATATTACAAAATTTGACATCTATACATTTATATATCAAACTTTATGACCTAATTAGGGTTTCACAATTACATCCCTACCCTAAGATCAACATTGTACATAATTTACCTTGATCATCTAACATAGGAGACATAAACAATTAATGTTGTATATCCATAATTAATGCTCTCCTCGATCGTGTAAACCGTTATCTAGGTCATAAAAAAATTTGTTACATAGAATAATGTGCCATAACAAACTTTTATGTGCCCTATGGTCCACTCAATTATTGTTGTCTCTCGGTTCTCGGTGTAGTCTGTGTATCTTGGTTATACTGCTTGTTCATTTTATACTGTATAGCTCGATTTTGTCTACTTCTTAGTCTAGTCTTGTCAGCTTAGGTATCACTGTACTCGGTTAACTCTGGGCGTGATCAGTGCTCTTGGTTAACTCTATACTTTGGTGAATATACCAACTGTCATGTTTGTGACTTTGTTACCGATTGTCCAGTGCTTGAATACTAATGAAAACTTTGATGCTCAATTGGAGTAACATAAGTACCTTCCCAAGGCCAAATAAAAATCACCTCATTAAATGTTAGGGGACTAAATGCCCCTAACAAGGAAAGATTACTTAAACGTAATCTTAAACTATTCAATTTTGTCATCATCCTCATTCAAGAAACCAAGCTAGGTAAAGAAGAAGCTAAAACCATAGAAAACAAATTAGGAATATGGAAATCTTACTGGTCATACTCTATTGGTGCCTTCGAAGGACTTATCATTCTTTGGGATCCTAGGAAGGTCAGCTTTGACCCAATGGAAGCTAACTCTAATTGGATCTGAGGTTAGATAAAAAGTATTAACAACAATACTAGATTCATTATTAACAACATATACGGTCCTACCAATGATAATGAAAAAAAATCACTATGGGAACTAATAGGAAATTTTATAAATAATAACCTTGGCTCACATATTGTTGGAGGACACTTCAATGCAATATTAGACTGCAATGAAAATTTTTGAGGCTCTTCCCATGTTCAAAAATCTCAAAAGGACTTTAACTTATGGGTCAAAGACCTTAACCTTCTAGATATTAGATGCACAAATGGAACCTTTACTTGGAATAATCAAAGGCAAGGCTTCAGCCAAATAGAAAAAAAACTAGATCACTTCTTCTATAGAGGAGAACTGGGATGTGTTAATTTAACACTAACCTCAGAAATTCTCCCCACCAACGGTTCAGTTCACTTCCCAATCAGACTTGACATAATAGAAGATGCTAAACCAAAACATAACCCCTTCAAATTTGAAAATATGTGGTTTTTCCATAAAGATTTCCATTCCATACTAGAACAATGGAGGAATGAGGATCAATTCAAAGGATCTAAAATGTTCTGCTTTATGGCAGAACTCAAATCGCTTAAAGGGAAAATACTTAAATGGAATAAGGAAGACTTTAAGAACATCTTTGAAGAAAAACTATCAATTGAGAAAGAAATAAATAAAGTAAATGAGGATGTCATAAAACTTGGTATGAATGAAGAGAGGTACTTAATGGAAAAGGAATTACTCTCCAAACAAGTAGCAACCCTAAGTAAAGAGGAAATCTACTAGAGGCAAAAATATAGAGAGACATGGCTCTCGGAGGGAGACAAAAATACAAAATTCTTCCATAACAACACTAAGCTCAGAAGGAGCATTAATAGGATAACTAAGATAAAAAAAAATTGAGTGGGATCTTCACTAAGAATCCAAAAGAAATATCTAACGAATTTGTCCAATACTATACAAAAATTCTCAATAACTTTGAAACCTCCAACCTTAAAGCCCAACAAGAATTACTCCTTGCAAACCCTAAACTTATCACAGAACAAGACAACAAATGGTTAGTCAACAAATTCACAATGGAAGAAATCAAAAATTCCCTTTTTCAAATGAAACAAGATAAAGCCCCCGAGCCTGATGGGTTTAATGCCCTCTTCTTTCAAAAATGCTGAGATTTTCTTGGAGATGAATTATGGGAAGCAATAGAATCCAACAGAAATTCTGGGTCAATCCTAAGAGAAATATATAACAACTTTCTGGTACTTATTCCTAAGAAAAGTATTATAGAAGAACCACGATATTTTAGAACAATATCCCTGTGCAACACCATCTACAAGATATACTCCAAATCTCTAGAAAATAGATTGAAATTGTTATTGCCCAAAATCATTATCGAAGAGCAAACGGGTTTCATTCCTAATAGATCTATCTATGAAGGAATTATCATATCACAATAGATCATCCATACAGTTCAAAAAAACAAAGAACCAAGTATGCTTGTTAAAATTGATATCCAAAAAGTGTACGACAAGGTGGATTGGAGATTCCTATGTAAATACTTAGAGGCATTCAGTTTCTCTAAAGGATGGATATCTACAATCTTCAGCTACATCTCCACGCCTACAATATCCATTCTCCTCAATGGTTCCCCTGTAGGTTTTTTCAATATTTCAAGGGGTATTCATCAAGGTGACCCCATATACCCCTTCGTCTTTTTCATTATGGTAGACTCCCTAGGAAGGAACATTAAAAAATATTACTTAGAAGGGAATATTGTTGGTGTGAGATTTTTCTCTAATCCATCGCTAACATTACTCACCAACAGTTTACAGATGACACAATATTGCCTGGTAGAGAAACCATTCAAGAAGAAAAGGAATTCAAAGTAATCCTCACCAAATATATGAAGGCCTCGGGCTAGATGGTCAATCCAGATAAATATGAAATACACTTTCTAAACACCTGCCCAAATCTCCAAACTAAAATCCGTAGAACCTTGGGTTTCAAAGTAGGTAAATTTCCATGTAAATATTTAGGTGTCCTTTTAGATAAAGGTATAAGAATTACAAACCTATGGGATCCCATTTACTCCAAAATATACCAAAAAATAGATACTTGGAAAGGAAGATGACTTTCAAACGCAAGTAGGGCAACAATGATAATATTTGTCCTCTCATCTATCCCTAATTATAAGATGTCCATCCTCCCCATCATGAATGGGATAAAAAACATGATCAACTCAAAATTATGAAACTTTCATTTGGAAAGGAACATCTAAAAATAAGAAAATGGCTTTAATAAAATGGGATAATATCTGTAAACCTAAAGAGAATGGAGGATTAGGGATAAAAAAAATATCCAATGGCACAATAAAGCCTTAGGAGCTAAGCTAGTATGGAACATGTACAAACATCCTGAAAGGAAGTGGGCCCAAACTCTTCTCCAAAAATATATAAAGATGTAGAACCTATTAACATCTTCAAAACCAAAAACCATGTCAAAGGATCTCGAATATGGAATTTTATGATGGAATGCAAACCAATAATAGACAATAAATTGACATGGGATATTTGTAATGGTGATAATATCCTATTTTGGGAATACTCTTGGGGTGGATATAAAGCTCTTGACAAAACTAATCTTAAACCCAATATTAAAAGGATCCTCAAACAAGAATGGGGAGACAAACTTTCTCATTAAATTAATAAAGATCAACATAACACTACTTATGGATGGACTTGGAAGACACTGGTGTTGGAGATTTGATTCTGAGCAGTTGATTGATTGTATGTTTGTCATTGATGACAACATATAATACGCAGTAGTAATTCTGTATGTACTTATCCAAATGATGGTACGAAGACTTGCGTGGATAGATACATGTTGTTGACATGTTTATTATGTTATGTTCATACACGCAGACCCAGATATGATGTTTCAGTAAAGTTATGTAATTATGTTATTGGCAGTTACAGTTCTGGAAGTGTAATGGTTTAAGGCTGACGTATATCACGTGTTTCTTGAGTTGCACCTATCTTCTGTATATGCGTGTGTATATTCATTATTAGTTATGATTTGATGATATTAATCCAAAGGCGCCAAACATGTTTCAAGAAGATTGCAAAGTTATAGTTAAATTGGTGAGGCAGACTTAGTGAAGCGTCGCGTCTATTTGGTTTATACTTGCATGGTTGTAATAATGCTTGCGTGCTTAGTAGAGCCGACAAGGATGTTATGAAGAGTTTTCTTATAGGTCCCTTGATCTCATACTATGAGGAAGATACTTATAGCAAGTCAAATGTGACACGCTAAGTGTGAATGATACAAAAAGATAAGAAAGGTGTACAGAGCAGATTATCAGAGTTGGTTCATTCATCAAGAGTCTATGTGAAGAAGAAGTGAAAGATTGCAATACACTGGAACTAATCAAGACAATAGGTCTACTCCACAGATCATCATCAGATATAGTGCATATTTGTTATTCAGAAGGTTGTAGCCTTCACCATTAAGCAGTGAGATTTTGGACAGTGAGTCCACCACCCCTAACAGGGTTATTTGTAAAAGACTCCTAACAGGGTCCGACCCTTAACCTAGTCACTATACTTATTGCATTGTAATGTACAAATCCTAACAGGGTTGAAATATCTTCTAACAGGGATTACTACAAACAAGTATAGTTTATTGTGGGTGCTAATTCCCACCGGGGTTTTTATCATTTGGTTTCCCCATAATCAAATTGTGTGTTGAGTACTGTGTTATTTGATTAAGCATTTACTTTGTTGTATTCTAAAGTTAAAGAAGTAAAAAGAACTGAAGTTACTGATAACTGATTCACCCCCCCCTCTCAGTTATCCTTTGGGACTATTCTAACAATTGGTATCAGAGCCAAGTGCCTTGGAGAAGAAGCCTAACAACTTAAGGTAGATCAGATGTCTTACTTCAGAAAAGAAAGGCCTAAGTTTGATGGAGAAAATTATCTGGATTGGAAAAATAAAATGATAACACATCTACAATGTGTGGGCTTTGAGATCTTTGAAATTGCCACACAAGAGGTTGTAATTCCATCTCTGAAATACCTTGCAAAGGATGATGCTACTAACAGACAAAAGGATATATTTACACATAATGCAATTACTAAAGAAGCCCTAATCAACGCCTTATCTGACAGTGAATTTTCTGAGATCAAGAAAATTGACAGAGCATATACCATATGGAAGTATTTAGAAGATATGTTTGAAGGAGATAATCAAGCAAAGAATGCACGCAGAAAGACATGGAAAAAGAAATACAATAGTCTTGAGATGTTACCTGAAGAGAACATTAGAGCTTACAATCAAAGGATAAATGAAGTAGTATCTGGAATCAGAAACAATGGTGGTGAAATATAAAGAAGAAGATATAATGGACAAGTTGCTAACTACTTTGACATCAGACTATGAAAACAAGATCAGTATTCTAGAGGAAACCATGCGATTCTCACAAGATTTCAAGAGAGAGACCTTGATTAGCAAAATCTCTGCATTTGAGATATCAAGATTAAAGACTAAACCTAATAGTGAAACAACTTTCAAAGCCTCAGTCCATGGTAAGAAATCCTTACACATCTCCAGTCATAATGAGAAAGAAGAAGTTGATGAAGAACTTGAAGAAATCATTGCTATGATTGCTAGAAGAGAAAAGA
>MU225926.1:3293621-3321777 GCA_018584345.1 Thuja plicata
TTGTAGCCTTCACCATCAAGCAGTGAGCTTTTGGACAGTGAGTCCACCACCCCTAACAGGGTTATTTGTAAAAGACTCCTAACAGGGTCTGACCCTTAACCAGGTCACTATACTTATTTCATTGTAATGTACAACTCCTAACAGGGTTGAAATATCTTCTAACATGGATTACTACAAACAAGTATAGTTTATTGTGGGTGTTAATTCCCACTGGGGTTTTTACCATTTGGTTTCCCCGTAATCAAATTGTGTGTTGAGTACTGTGTTATCTGATTAAGAATTTACTTTGTTGTATTCTAAAGTTAAAGAAGTAAAAAGAACTGAAGTTACTAATAACTGATTCACCCCCCCTCTCAATTATCCTTTGGGACTATTCTAACAATTGGATGAGACATCTCTGAATGAGGATAAAAAAAAACACTTATGAACAACCTCAAGAGCAGACTACTCATCCTTAAAAATAAGCCAGATGAATTAATTTGGGATGGATCTAATAATGGAAACTACAATGTCAAGGATGGTTATAACCTCCTTTTGAGAAACCTTAATTTACAAAAATCTAACCTACCTCTAGAACTTTGTTGGGATAAAGCCTGCTCTCCAAAATTAGGCATGTTTTTATGGGAGGCTCTACAAGAACATATTATTATAGCAAAATGGTTTTAAAAACTTGGTTTTGAAGGCCCCTCAAGATGCCCATTATGCCAACATGCAGAAGAAACTATTGATCACATCTTGTGTAATTTCCCCTATTCAATAACATGGTGGAATAACATAAAAGCAAAGCTAAACTAGTCTTCTGCAAATAACGAACATTTTATAGACTTTATTAAAAGTTAGCCCACACAGCTCAACTATCACATGTATAAGGAAATCTGCAAAATAGCACCCTCCATCGTAGCTTGGGAACTTTGGAAGGAAAGAAATAGAAGAATCTTAAAAAAAAATGAAATAACCACGAATGTCCTTCTCAACAGAATTGAGAATAGCATTGTAGAAACCTTAAAGGACAGGCTTAGAAATACACATCATATAGAAGGATCCTCCTCTCTATGGGGAAATTCCATATGGAAAAATTGGAACGGCCTAATTCTACCGCCCCAAGTTGGCCTAGGGGGTACAAAGAGTAAAGCTACTAGAGCCCAATACCAGTGGTCTCCACCAAATCCTAGATGGTATAAGTTAAATTTTGATAGAGCTGCAAGAGGAAGTCTTGGGATTGCTGGCATCGGATGTGTCATCCACTCAAGCAAAAATGAAAAAATAGCTGAACTATGCAAACCTCTTGATTCTTCAACTAATAATATGGTAGAAATAATAGCTGCAATGGAAGGCTTAAACCTCTGTAAAGAAATAGGCATCTCAAACTTAGAAATTGAAGGAGATTCCCAAATTATCATCAATGCCCTCAGAATGTGCCAAACCCCTAACTGGAAAATGAACGCCATACTCAAAAAATCCCTGGAATATCTAAATACTTTCAAAGAGATCAAAATTAAACTTATATACCTAGAAGGAAACAAATTAGCAGACAACCTAGTGAATCTAGGAGCAGATGGAAAATCAATAAGGTACGTTAATCCTCAATTCACTAGTGTTCAAAAATAAGGATTACAAAATCTAATAAATAAAAAGAAATTGAAGACAACGCAAAATATAAATTAAGATAGAATAACATATAACATAATTGGCAGTAATAACTAATAATTAACTCCTAAATTTAAGAAATATTAAGCTAACACATCCTTTTTAACCAACATCCCTATCTGATATATATAAACCCAACCCACACATTAATAGTAACATCAATACTAAACAACATTAAAAAAAACTACTAATTATATAAGATATAAACAATAAGGATAAATACTAAACATTAATAGAAATTAACATAAGCTAACATACTTATGAATCATCAAATAAATCCTCAATCACCAAAAGATTATCCAAATCAAAACATCACCATCTAATACGAAAACATCTAATCACATCTATATTATATCAGACTCGGATGACCACATAATGATTAAAGATTGTGCCAAGTCCATATGTGCAGGATTTAAAATCAATAACCACATGTTTTAAAGTATGAACATCCACATTATTATAATCCCAAACGTCATCATAATGAGGTATGATGGCTTAAGCTTAGATAATCAGGCCGAGTAAACATCCACGATCTAATCTAGAACCTTTGCAGAAAAAAGGAAAACTTAAAAAGACTAGACTTGCATTCTAATTTAGGAACAAAATCCAGAGGAAGCCAACAAGAATTATTCTGATGGAGATGAATGTACTCACTTTTCCCAAAATTGGGAAGAGACAAATGGCGTTCCAGGGTCCCATATTACCAGAGTGATAGAATAACATATTACTGGACATTCCAAATGTGAGTAGAAGGGTGTTGGAGAAGAGTCTAGGAGAGTTTTATTTTGATAACAAATATACAGTACGAGTGAATGGTCAGATTGTTGGTCTCTTCATCCCATTAGCAATGGAAGCAGGTTACCTAAGGGATGAGATCATCAACACAACAAGGAAAATCTTCAAAGAGGACATCCTTGTAGGTTTAGATAAAGTGGTTCATTGTATTGATATGGAGAAACAAATTACATATCTTGAAATTTACATGAGAATGAATGTGGACCACATTCCCATTATTCCAACCTCTCAAAAATGCCCAATAATCATCCACAGAGAGGGAGAAATCTTTAAAACATTTTGGCCAGTTATGAAAAGGAGCATGGATTTCCTAATGAAGTCCATGCAGGAAAATCAACCGACAACAACCTGGGTTATGGACTACTAGAAAGTAGAAGGCTACAATATACCTAATGAATACTATGAAGAAGATGCCCAAAATGTACGGATCATCTCACCAAATATCAAATGAAACACTCACAGTTTAAGGGGGAGCAGTGCAGAGGACGAAGCGTTGATAGTGTTCAAGCAGATGAAAGAAGAAACCAGTGGTAATTAAGCTAAGATAGTAGAAGAAAATTATAGTATAGTAAGTAGAAACTAAATTAGAAAATTACATATTTTATAAGTAGAGCTAGCCTCTGGAAATTTTCTATTAAAAAAAAAAAAACCGTGCTACATTACAGTACATTTCATACTCTAAAACCCTATAAACATAAATGGTTAAATAGGTAGAAAATATGATTAGCAAGGAATGCTTTATTTAAGATGGTTGTATAGTTAATTTCTTTCCTCAGAATATGTGCAAAATTTGTGCACTACAGTCTATTTTATTACGCAGTATAGTAAAGTGGATATTTTCATTATCAATTTAATAAAGAGGGGTGAATTCTAGTGAATATATATATACATAGATATACATATATATATATATATATATATATACATTAAAATACACACATATATATATATAGAAATATATATAGATTTATATATATACACTCAAATATATATATAAATATTGATATGTATTATATATCATCTATATCTATCACAACCCAGTCTAATACCCATTTAGATACTTAAAACATACCTAGTTTATAACCCTTATAGATAAGAAACCCTTTTGAAATAAATCATGTTCATTAGTTTAAAACCAATTAAGTATTAATTAGGGACTATCTGCAACCCTCCTTCAAAATTAACTTATAACCTTAAGCCTGAATGAAATAAGTAAACACTACTTCCCTGATTTAATACAGCTACCTATTATCCTATGAACATATTATTAGCTAACAAATTACATTGGGAATAATACTTATTCCCCTTCTACCCTTTGAAATTCCTTCCAATTCTATTTTGAAGGACCAAGAAACTCAAGCGTTGGGAATTTGGAAAGAATGAATTTGAACAACCTCTTCATCCGATACATAAGAAACTTACCCCGAATCCACTATTCATTCCTCTATGTCAAGAGTCTCCCTCCTCTGCAACTATGTCCACTCCCATCAAACTGAGAGGCTCAAAGCCAAAAATTTCCTTCGAAGGAACTATTGATATAAACAGACTCAAGGTTGTCATGTTAAGCACACATGCTTTAACCCTTATGGAAGTCTACAAGATACTAGGATTGGAATTCCTAACTAATGATGACCATTACCGTGTCAACTCTAACATACCATCCATGTTCATAGCTTCGTCCATTCAAGTGGATCTTGTTAAATCTGATATAGGGAAATTGTGTACCCGCTTGTTCAAAAGGAAATACCTAGGTGGCTTAGATGTTGTTATTAATAATGTTCGGGGTGATATGACCATCACAAGACCAAGATACTACAAAACCCCTATGATAAATGGAAAACTCACCCCATCATCTCCCATTCTAGACACTGATGACATAGCAACACTAATATCTAGAACTCCCACCATCAGAAGGAACTTAGACTTCTTGTATTTTTATTTTCATGTTAGGAAACCTAATACATAGGATTGGTTCTACTCTTATTGGCATGAGGACGATGTTGGAAACATTGACAAAGATGGTTTCAGTGACTTGGAGGATGAAGAAACTACAGGGATCTTGATAGATATAGCTGGACCTAGTAGGAAGAGAAAGAAGAAAGAGGAGTCACCTAAGACCCCTAATTTCATGGATGCTACATCCTAAACCAGTACAAACTCCTTAGAAATTAGTGGAATTTCTTGAAAATTTCACTTAAGAAATAGATTATTTTCTATTTCTGCATGTTGTATTTAAATTAGACTCAAAATAAAATGATTACTCGCTTCCATAAATTTTGTTTATTGTAGAAAGATTCATTATATCTAGATAGAAATAAATTAAAAGTTGTCTCCACAGAAAGGATTCATTTTTACAAACTACATTTTATTCCTGAGAAATGGTAGGTTTAAGGTTACTTTGCTATTTATAAAGTGGTACAGTTACATAGTTTGTTCATGGAATAAAATCCTGCAAAAGTGTTTTACAGATTCATTGAAAGAGAAATACTAGGACAAATGTAAGCATTATGGTAATCAAATGGTATTTATAAACGGGTCTCTCCAGTTGGTATATGAAACATGAATAATCTCATTTGGGGATCTCTTGTCTTGAAGTCTACACAGAGATCTTTGTTGTGGCTTTTAGACAGGATTCCTCAAATTTGAATTATATTGCTTTATACCTCTTTATTTCTTACAGTGTGGTCATTTAAATAGTTCTAATATTGATGGTAGTTTTCTTTAAATCTCTCTTCAATTTAAAGATATGTAAATTTCTAGATTACCTATCTCGTAGCATGAGGAAAGAAATAGAAGTCAGCAAATATAAAGATATATAAATGTATACTAAAATATATACATTTATATACCTTTAGTTATGAACAATTTTAAGAATCCTCCTATGTATGTTAGGTACTAACTTCAACCCTGAATAATGAATACTTCTTTAAGTGCAAAGATTGATAGTTATAATGTTAATCATAAAGAAAATATACCAAATATTTAGGATAAAGCAGGATTTTGATGAAATTTATAGATTAAAATTCTACTATGCAGATTTCATAGTCTACAAATATCTGTATTATGTTGGAACTTCGTAGAGGTATATGCACATAGACTGTAATAACATGGAATTTGTGTGCAGGCTTACTGGTAATAAATGAGAATAGCACATAGCCAATAGAAATGTGAGAAAATGTAACAATTATTTCAACTGCTAATCTGAGCTTATCTCATTTTTTAATCTAAATTCTTATAGAGGTATACTCACAACATTGAAGGTAATATTAATGATCCAAAGGTCAGTATAAATGTATATATGTAGATATAGGACATGATTAATTGAATGAATAGAAACAGGTTTCCTAACACTGAAGAAGAAGATCACAAAGGTAAGCAAAGACCCACGCAATTATACATATGCAAATTTTTTTAATAGACATGCCAGAAACACTCTTAAAAAATGTTTCTATATCGACTGTATTGTAATTTGGAAATGAAGGGATGCCTTCATAAATGTTGTAGTTTAAAATTTGGACTCAATTCCTAGGCCAGACTGGAGGTTTTCTTTATCCGTTCTTTCCTACCAGTGCCTGCACTGAACGGAGAATCTATAAATTTTCTGATCATTAATAAAAAGGTATTGGCCTCGACCTTTTACCGATCAAAAAAAACTTGGGAAAGTGTTTATGTTAGATCGTATACAAGTGTGCAATATTGAAATAATCCATACATGGATGGAAAATGTTAATATCAGCAATATAATTGGAATGCAACAATATAGGTTGTAGGCGAGCTTGCATTAACCATACAATGATTGATATTCCCTCCATAAGAATTTGTATACTATTGCAACCATTCAAAATCAGCAACCCTCTAAAATTCATTACACAAGGATTATGTATTAGTGCCATGACATATTGAACATATCCTTGGAGTTTCCTTGTGGCAGTGGCACCAATTACATCCTCATAAAAGTAAGAGTTCCTATCACATATCCTTTCTAAAATAACATATTATTGAGTGTTAATGTCCAAATCCAAGAGTGTGTTATTAATCTTCTAATAAGGTGCCCTATAAAATAATTCTTATTGCATAAATATATCCATAGATATTTCCAAAAACTCCCAAAAATATTTTCAAAACTTATTAAGGACCAAAATATCATTAAATTTAATGAAATCAAAATTTAGCACCCTATTCACTGTGAATTGGAAAGTCACCCTATAAGGAGAGAACTTGTACTACATGTGCTCCTTGCAAATAAATAACTGAGGGTGACATGATTCCAAATAACAAAATGAAATGATATTGGTGTCTTCACAACCAATGATTTTCTAAAATCTCTTCTTGAAAGATGATCCTAGATGCATATTTCTATACACTCATCTTTGTTGATTTGGAAGTAGTGTAATGGTATAATGAGATCTATGATGCTTGTTAATTAATATATTCATCTCCAAAAAAATTTCTACCCACTTAGCTCCTTATTCAACACCATACTCTTCTACATAGAGAAATGAAAAATTATAAATATGAAATGCAAGACATGATTTGATTACCTTCGTCAAATTTTCAATTGCTTCAAGTGTATCATTCTCTTTCATGTCAACAAGATTGATGATATGGGTCAAGTATGAAATATTTATCATCGTGAATTTTTAGAAATATGTATCCATGGTTGGCACTTTCTCCTCTTAACTCCTATAAATTTTGGATCTTTCCCTAACACTTTCACTTCTTCACCTATGAGCTCAACTTCCTTATATTTTTGCATATGTAATAGTCCATCAAAGAAACACAACTAAATTAAATATTTAGAGTGTAAAAAGCCAAAATATTTAAGATTATTCATTTCCAAACCTCTTGCTATTAAATTTACATAATATCAAGGTAATCCTATAACTTTGTTTCCTTTCATCATTACTTCATCTTTAGGAATGAGATGCTTCTTCAAAAGCTGCATGCACTAAACTTCAATACCTTATTAGGTTTCATAGCTTTAAATTCAAAACATAATTTACCCTAAGACTCAAGGTTATAATCAACCCTTCATATATCTAAGTGCTTATAATGGAACATCTTTTTGTGACTATGGTATCAAATCCATCACATATTTTGATCTTCAAATGAATTTTATTTTTTCCCTCTATGTTTCTTTGGGAAAAGAACCAAGGTTCTAGATACCATCATTCATGAATAAATTTAAAAACTATAAAAATAACTTTATTTCTCTTGGAATAGATTACCATCTAGATACCATGAGCAAAAACAACCTTAACTTGACATTAATTAATCCACAAGATATATGTTGAAAATTACATTATCGTCACTATATTTGGAAATCAATTCAATGTGACATAAATCTTGTAGAAACATAGTAGGATACATTAAATCATACCAATGTTTTTCCATTTTTTCATCAAAGGTATTCTTGAGTTAACCTCAATATCCTTATTTTTGTGAGGACCAATCTTCTTTCTCAGGGTTGTCCCAGTAAAGCTCCTTGATTTCATTTATAGAATCAACAAACTCTTCCACTAAAACTCCTAAAGGGATAACCCAGTAACCTTCTTATTTATTTTTTCTTCATTAATGTTGGGCTTTATTATTTCCATTTTTTTTGGTTTTTAAAACTCTCTTGAACTGATCTTTTTATTTTCTCTTTCTCATGAAGTATTCATTAAATGACACCTCAAATAATTCCTCTGAAAGGTACTCAAAATTTGAAAACATCTTGTTCTTGAGGCATATCTTTCCTTGAGCTTTACATACTCATAAATTGTGAGGGTTCCTTAGAAATATAAATTTTGTAAAATATTCATCAAACCATCCTAATATTTTAGAGACTAAAATAACAATTTCCAAACCATTTAAAATACATCTATAGAAACCTGCCATGGTCAACAATTTAAAGAAAAGTTGCAAGTTGGAAAAATATTCTTTTAAAAAATTGAGTATGTGTAAAACTTCGGGCTGGAAAGATCTTAGCTCTGATACGACAAAAATTTATGTTATAAAATAAAATACCATATTTGAACGCTTAGCATCTCGACCTTAGGTCACTTGAAATCCATGAGCATCTCACTCATAGAGTTTTTGTCTCCACTAGTTTACTAGCCACAAAAAACAACAAGCATTAAGCTATGTCAAAGTAAGAAATACCGTAAATTCCATTGTGAAATATTTTTGCTTATATAAAAGTTAGGATACAAATAACCATGACCCATGAGGCTAAAATTGTTGCATAATTGAGTAGAATGATTTGGATGAGTAATTGATGATCTAGTTTGGTTTTCAATGATGCCAACTTGTTGTTGTCATTAGTGACTAATTTCTATGAAACCTATGTTGATAATATTAATCTGCATATCCTATATGTTATGAATCTTTTTTTGAGCTTTTGGTATGTCATTGAAGATTATTTGGAGATATTTATTTTAAGGTTTTATAGTTTCGAATGAAGTTTACTATATTTGACATTTATCTGTGTGGATTTGACAGTTTCTGATGGTTCGCATCTAGAAATTATTTAGTAATGTACTTAGCTTCATTCATTTTAGATGGCACAAGATTTTCAATTTTGGAGACTTGGTTTCAAAGCTTGATGGTCTTCTTGCTCTAGATTTGGCTGACCTTGGGTATTTACACTTATTTCTTTTCTCTTGGAAAATTTAAATGGACTGTAAAATGTATGGGGATATTTTTGGTCCCATCTATGATGTGGCATGGTTCACTTCTCATTCCTTCCCACTGCAATAATGTTTAGTGCCAACCTCATTCAAATTATATTCAGCTACTTGTCAGGCTGAAAGTGGGAAACTTTCCAAATTATGGATTGTTATAAATAAAAGTTAAAACATAATGGTGGAGTGTAGAATTAATATATACTTGTGCAAATTTTGTACAAGTGTGTACTTATGCAAAGAGGATGTATGAAAGAGGATTTATCTCCCTAGATGTTTGAGCTTCTATGAAGAGTGTTTAAGGACATTGTGGATATCCATGTTAGCTACTGGAAGTAGTGAGCCAAAGGTATCTCCAAATCAATTTGTTGTTTTGTTGTAGTGCATAAGTAGTGGATCTATAATTTTTCATCCTTCTTCTTCCAGGGAGTGAACCCTTTTCTTCGGGCAGTAAGGCTCTAGTATTGAGTCTTTCTTTATAAAATTCACATTAACCAATGTCACCCTAACAAGTGTTCATATATTTGGGAATAATATTCTCTTTGGTGTTTCCCTTAACATGGTTTTCCACATAAATTTGGTGTTTCATGTGTTTGGTTGATGTTGCACTTTCATGTTTACGTCTTTTTTTATTAAGGTTTAAAGTAAGTTTGGTGGGGCTGGTTAAAGCTATAATAAGGTTAAAAAAGTTTACGGAAAACTAATTCAAACTCTTTCTCTTAGTTATCTTTCATATTCAAAAATTGGTATCAGAGTTTAGGTTCCTTGGAGAAGAGATTAACCGCTTAAGGAGATCTTGATGGCGCACAAACTGACACTCCCTAATTTTGATGGATCTGGCTATGCATATTAGAAAGTACCGATGCAAGGATATTTTATCTCTTAGTTAAAACACCTAGAAGATGTGTAAACTCACTATGTGAAACTGACAAGTGGACTAAATACTCTAGATGAGATTGAAATGCATATGAAAACAATAAAAGTGAAAGGTATGCAATTTTCAGCACTCTAACTAAATCTAAATTGACTAAAGTTGTATGTTTGGAAAATGTTCATGATGTTTGGGAAAATTTGAAAAGAACATATGAAGGAAATGATATGGTCAAACAAGATAAGATGCAGAATGCAAAGGCCAAGTATGAAGGTTTGCAAATGAAGGAAGAAGACACCATAACAACATACATGCAAAAGATTGATCATGTGGTAAATGAGATAAACAATCCTCGCAAAACATTTAAAGAAAATGATGTGGTACAAAAATACGCATTAACCATTACTAAATATTATAGATCTAAAGTCTTTGTCATTGAAGAAACTCATATTTTGAATTAGTATTCTAGAGAATAGATCTCCTCCACCTTATTCTCTATGCGGGCATGCCTGCTTCAAAAACAACTATTTACTCCAGGAGGGAATTCATTCAGATGGATTCCCTTGAGAGAGATGTATGGTGCATTGCTTCCTTTTGAGATGAGAGAATTTGGTACTAGTAGCACAAGAATAGAAACTGCTAAGTATACCAAATCTGCAAAAGATGAGGAATTTGATGAAGATGACTTTGATGGGATAGAAGAAAACTTTGTAAGGGAAATGAAGAAAGGTACAAAAAAATATAGAGGTATGTTACCCTTTAAATGCTTTCATTGTGGGAAATTATGTCATTATACTTCTAGAGGTCTTGATAGAATTGCAAAACAAAAGAACAAGGAAAGTAAAGGAAAGTTCAATAGAAAAGCTTACTATGTTAGAGAATATGCTAGTATTTCTCATGATGAATCTGATTATGAAGAAGGTGATCAATGCTTATTCTTAGCAATGAAAGAAGAGACTCATATTGCTAATCATGTTAGTACTCCGAAGGTAAACACAAAAGGTACAAACACTATGAAATCTACTTTATATGTAAAATGAAATGGAGATGAATGGCTTATCAATAGCGATTTCTCAAATCATATGATTGAAGATAAAATTAAGTTCATAAAACTTAAAAAATATGATGAATGATTTGTTACATTTGGAGGAGATCAAGGAGGTATTATATTAGGAATCGGTTCTATCAGTTTTTATTGGAAACATATAATACTAACAATGTTTACTATGTGAAAGGCCTGAATCATAATCTCTTGAGGGTTGGACAGATGTGTGAGAATGGATATAAACTTGAGCTTCAGGAAAATGGTTGTGAGGTAAGGAATAAATTTGGAATTGTAATTACTGCTGGAAATAAGAAAGGAGGAAACATGTATCAATTGAAGACTGCTAGCAGATATTGTTTGATGTCTCATATCAATGAGAGTTGGTTGTGACACCAGAGGATGTTTCATATCAATTTTGACAACTTGATGAGGATCATTTTATTACAAGTAGTAAGAGATCTACCAAATCTTACCATACTTGCTAACAAGATTTTCCAAGAATGTCAGAATGGAAAATAAACAAGGAGATCCTTCAAGGAAAAATAAAAATTCACTACCAGAATGTTGGAGTTGGTACATATTGATCTATGTAAACCAACCAAAATAATAAGTCTACAAGGAGAAAGGTACTTTATGCATGATTTATTCTCTTAATTGATGATTATTCTAGAATGACTTGGGTTACCTTCTTAAAAGAAAAATATAAAGCATTAGATAAATTCAAGATAATTATGGTTATGGTTGAGAATTAGGAAGATAGAAGAATCAAATGTTTGAGATCTGATAGAGGAGTATAATTTACTCTAGATGATTTTTAACATTTTCTATGAGTAATGGGATTAGGATACGTATTTATTCTCCTAGAATGTCGCTATAGAATAACGTAGTTGAGAGGATGAACATAACAATACAAGAAGCATCAAGAACCATGGTCAAAGAAGCAAATCTACCATAAATCTATTGGAAAGATATAATATATACTACAATATACACCTTGAAGAAAGTTTGGATAAAAAATAATCTCAGGAAAACATTATATGAGGTATGATATGGAAGAACTCCTTCTATAAAATATTTAGAGTATTTGGAAGAAAATGTTACATTATAAGAGATGAAGAGAATCTAGGAAAATTTGATACTAGAGTAGATGAAGGCATATTTCCTAGGTATTATACAAATAATAAATCTTATAGATGCTATAAAAAAATTTTGAGAAGAATAGTTGAGAGAAAAAATGTAAAATTTGATGAAGACATTCCAAAGAAACAAAAATAGAAGTTGGATATAAATCAGATGAATCTACCAAAAAAATGAAGATAAGACTATAGAGAATGGATAATAAAGTGATGGATATTTCTCTGGCAATGGCTCCTAAGACTCCTAGATATGTGCAAAGGAGTCATTCAAAAAATTAGATAATTGGAGACAAGAACAAAGGAGTATTGACAAGAAGAAGAGTTGCAGAAGAACAAGTTAACTCGTGCTTAATTTTAGAAGTTGAACCAAAGACTGTAAAAGAGGCTTGTAGTGGTCAAAATTGGATGAATGTTATGAAAGAAGAGTTGGATCAAATTGAAAAGAATAAGAATTGGGAATTGGTCCCAAAACTAGCAAACGAAAATGTAATTGGAAAAAATGGGTATTTTGAAACAAATTGGATGAAGATGGTAACATAGTGAGGAACAAAGAAAGACTTGTATGCAAGGGATACACACAAGTGGAAGGAATTGTTTTTTAGGAGACTTATGGCCCTATGACAAGAATGTAAGATATTATAATGTTTTTATCTTTTGTGGTACATAAGGACTTCAAATTATATCAAATGGATGTGAAATGTGAATTACATACGTTGTTTGCAAGTTGAAAAAGGTATTATATGGACTGAAGCAAGCTCACAGAGCTTGGTATGTAAGACTTGAGAAGTATTGTTGAGGTAAGGATTTCAAAAGGTATTGCTAATAGTAATCTCTATTTTAAAATTGAATCAAATGATATCTTGATTCTAGTTTTTTATTTGGATGATATAATCTTTGGAGGCAATGATGATATGTATAAGAAATTCTCTAAGGAAATGCAAAAATAATTTGAAATGTCCATGACTGGGGTAATGAACTTCTTTAAGGCTTACGAGTTAATTACAAAATTCAAGGTATCTTCATTTCACAATCAAAGTATGTGAAATAAATGTAGAAAAAGTTTGGAATGGAAAATGCTAAACTAGTATGCACACCTATGGTTATTGGCTATTAGTTGAGAAAAGATGATGAATCTCCTAAGGCTGATAAAATAAAATACAAATCAATGATTGGAGGACTATTATACATGACTATTACCATACTACTACTAGACTAAATATCATGCATGATGTTTTTCATGTAGCTAAATTTCAGCAAGATCCCAGAGAATCTCATGTTGGAGGTGTACAAATAATTTTTAGATGTTTGAAAGGGATTAGAGATTTTGGGCTATGGTACCCTAGAAAATCAGAATTTACCTTGGGGTCTTATAAAGATGTTGATTGGGTTGAATGTGTTGATGAAAGGAAGAGTACTAGTGGAGGCACATTCTTTCTTGGACCTATATTGGTTTCTTGGTCAAGTAAGAAATATGATTCTATGTCTTTATCTATGGTTGAAGTTAAATATATTATTGTTGCTTCATGTTGCACTCAAATTATGTGGATGAGACAAAATTTCAAGGATATTGCAGTAATGTTTAATGGAACTCTTTCTATTCTGCATGACAATACCAGTGTTATAAACATTTCAAAGAATTCAATACAACATTTAAGAATAAAACATATTTCAATATTGTATCACTTTTTTAGAGAAAAGGTTTTGGAGAATGAGGTGAAGCTTGATGACTATGTTCCTACAAAGGAACAAATAATTGACATATTTACCAATGCAATGCCTAACAATACTTTCAAGTATCTCAATGACAAATTGGGGGTTATTCTCCCTCCTTATCAAAGCTAAATGCATAAGGATTTGCATTAGTCCAATAAGATTCATGTATATTTTGTCTAGACTAATGATCTTGGCTACCTCTTAGGGGGAGTTGTGTATTTTTGTGAGATAATTTGTATATCTCAAGGGGAGCTAAGAAGAATGAGTGACCTATTTTCATCTTTTTCCTTTGTCGTTGATGTGAAAAGGGGAGAGTTGTTTGAGATTTATTTGTTTGATCAATGGTATCTATCTAGATGTTGTCATTGGTGTGTTTCCATCAATGGAAAAGGAAGATATTGTTGTATAATTGAGTAGAATGAGTTGGGTGAGTAATTAATGAGTTGGTTTGGTTGTCATTCATGTCAAATTGCATTTGTTATCATTATTGACTACTTGTTGTGAAACTTATGTTGAGTATATTTCTCTGCATATCATGTTGGAAATATGTTGAGTCAAGGTGACTGGGAAGGGGGGGGGGTGAATCAGGAACCAATAAAACTTGACCCTTTTAATCCAATATTAGATTATCTAGTCTGATTGCATGCATGAAATGAAAAGCAACAAAACATCCACAATATTTGACACAATATTTGGTTACCCAGAAACCTTCCAAATAGAAAGTAAAAATGGGGTGGGGATGGTACCCACAAGATTTATTACTGTAGTATAAATTTAGCCTCTCAAAGCTTACAATTGACCACTTCTGATGGCCTTCCCTTTTAGGAGCAATAAGGACTGTTAGGTCCACCTTGTGAAAGAATTTAGTACAATACAATCAAGTACTGAAACTCTGTTAGGAGATTTGTAAAGGACTGTTAGGTCCACCTTGTTAGAGGATTTTGATGATGCACTTGTTAGGATGAACCAGTAGATGATCTTCAATGCAACTCTAAATTGTTGAGTAAGATCCAATGATATAAACTAATCACCTGACTATGATGAATGAGTCTCTGATGTTCCTTATACTGTTGTAGCCTCTTAAACAAGCTGCCACTTCATATTCACATACATACTTCTACACATATATTCACTCTTGTTTGGATAAACAAAATACTTTATATTTATACCTTATCCAATTCAAATGCAACTATAATTTGGCTTCTATAAGATAGATTAATATCTCACAATATAAGCTAAGTTGGACCAAAACTGTTACTCAGGTCCAGTGATCCACTCAGGCAATATACTGGAACTCAGGCATTATGCTTAATGCTTTCACTCAGGCAACATGATAAACTCTGGCACTCAGGCTACTCTGTGTACTTGGGTAATAATTATTACCATTGTCTTCTCAGTCGACACTGCTATTGCTCGAGTTACATTGTAACTGCTCGGGTTGCACTGCTAGCTCGGTCAACACTGTGATGACTAAGTGTTTTGGCACTAATTGACAATATGTCTTGCCATAAGGTCCTTAATCTCCCCCTTTGGCATTAGTGACCAAAAAAACTTATCATGTTAAAAAATAGCTCAAACTTCTGAGTCAAAAGTCCCCCTTACCATATACTTGGGTACTTGCTTGGGTTTTGACAATAGCTCTGTAACTCGGTTACAACTGACTCTTCTTTTTTTTGAATTTTCAAAATTATTTTTGTAACACTTATATATATATATATATATATATATATTCTTTACTTCTCTTATGTACATGTATTTCCTTATTTATATCTTTCCTATATACATTTCTCCCTTGTTTTTGACACAAATTCCAATATATATCTATATGGTAATACCAAAATAGGATAGGAAATCACTATGTACCTTTAAAATATTAGACAAAGTATTGTCCCAATTATCCTACAACACCTTCAGGATGTGTAACTCTATTTGTATATTAGCTGATAGCTCCATCATAAGCTCAACTACTCAAAAGTTGTTGTCATGAATCAAAGTCTTGGCATGAGCTATATGCTTCTACATAACATCCATGTGTGGAAGGAGTTGGCTCTGCATAGCTGTGAGAGATTCTCTTGTCCTTGCTTCTTCCCTTAGTAATTCAGCCTACATGTCTGTGAGATACTTAATTTTCACAAAATGTGTTGAACTTGAAATCGTGTTAAGTGCCAACTGATTTGCACTTTCCTTCAAGCCCGTATCTAACTTTGTCAGCTTTGTCTTGATTTCCATTGTGAAGTTTGAAGTATCACTTAATTTTAGAAATAATGAAGCAACATTATTTACTATAGTTTCTAGAGGGATAATGAGATAATTTATCTTTACTTGATCAATTGCAATCTTGCTTGCAACATTCTCTAGAACTTTATTCTCAAACTTTCTTTCTTCCTACTGCAGTAGTTTTTCATGACCACTTAAATCTTTATTGAACTTGTGGACTATGTCCACAATTTGGTCCATAATAGAATCACTCTCATTTACTTATACTTCTAGAGTATCTAGGAATATACCTTTTATGTCCTCCAACACTCTGTTTCTCTTCTTTTCTGCTCAGATCTTTTGTTGTGTAGCTCTTTTCTTCCATATCTCCCCTAATATATCCATCTGCTCCACTGTCAGATTGAATAGATCCCAATTTGGAATCACAATGTATTGCTCAAGATCAATATCATTAGTGTTTATTTCTTTTCCTTTTCCATTGTTCTTAGGATTGGGTGAAGGAACAATTTCCTTACCTTTTCCACTATCATCCATATCCTTTCCTTCCTCACTTTTCTCCTTAGTATTCAGTTTGAATAGGTCATTGACATTTTTCGCACCAAGTATAGGGTCTGAATCAACTGTAGCATCAATTCTCACTGAAGGACTATTCACAGTTGCCTTTTGTGACTCGGTCAGGCTTGGCCCAGTAGTAGGTGGAGCCTGGTGCTTGGTCCCTACTAGTCCAGATGTAGATTTAGTAGACTTGTCTTTGCTTGGAGATAGGATGATATGTATAGGTGATTGGGGCAGGGATGCCATTACCTCTGCTGCTATCTATTCTGCATTGGATGCTTCAATAGATTCTACCTCAAGTAAATCTGCATCATCAGTCTTTTCTTTTTTGGTCATACTCAATACTTTTGAATTGTCTTCTTATTTTATTTCCAAGACTATCTTCCATATCTTAGTAGTAGCCTGCACCACATCCTCTATCTTCTTGTTCAATACCTGAAAGGTCTTGAACCTTAGAGTGTGATTGCTTTCATATTTGGTCATGGCCTCTTTTACCTCTTTGTTTGTCATAGTAGGCATGATTTTCCTAAAGGTCTTTTCTCTAATATTGTTTTATGTTCAGACTGCATTGCTCCAGGGAACAGATATTTCCTTGAATAGGTCTTCAGTCATGTGACTCTTCAATTCAGATGGATCATACTTCCATCGTGTCATCTTCTCTACAACTGCTTCCTCAATCTTCTTTTGTTCATCCTTAGTTCTGGAAGCATAATTTAGTGATTTTAGAGAACTCATACCACTACCTTCTATTAGGTTTTCAATTTTCTTCTCAAAGGTATGTGGGGGCTTCTTGAATTTGATTTCATCTTCTTCATCTTCCTTAGGCAATATGAGTTTCCTTCTAGATCTTCTGGGTTTGTTGGTAGTGAGGACAGGGGTAGGGGCCTTAGGTGTTTTCTTGAGAGCTAGCCTCTTCTTCTTCTTAAGAGGCTCTGCTTCTACCTCTTACTCTTCCTTTTCAGATACATCATCTTCTATCTTAATTTAATCTTCTTTTCTTACTGAGATAGAAGGAGGAGAGTCTGAAGTCTTTCAATACTTCTTTCCAAACTGCTCTAACCTCTTTTTTCCTCTTTTTAGAATCTTAGGAATCTCAATCTCTATTGAAATTATTCTCTTGGATTCTTCATATGTACCAAAGTATGGTTCTTTGGGGTCAACAGACTCATTCACAAGAGCTTCAATGATTTTCCTGGTCTCATCTATGTAAACCTCATATGCAAGAGGTTTCACCCATGCAACCCTAGGTCTGACTGCTTGAATATATACTTTATCATAGTCAACTAGGAAAAAAAAATCATCCTTGTGGTCTTCAACCAATTGTTTAGGAATTCTATACCTATTCTACATCTTATGTTTGAATTCCTCAAAATATGCATCATGATGCTATCAAAATTGTCTCCTAATTCAGCTATGAAATGATTTATCTGATATATTATGGGTCTGTCCTTCCAAACAACTGTGCCTTTGGAAGGGAAACACTTCTGAATGTAAAAAGAATATGTAGACCAAAAGTGAACCAAACTTACATGGATTGGTCTTTGTTTCCCAGATTCTTTCCATGCTCTTTCTCAATTGGATGAGCTGCAACTCGGCAAGGTTGAATGAGAGGTTGTTCTTGACCACCTTGTATGTCAAGTCAATAACTTCACATGGTATGCTATTAGATTAGATAGAACTATAGATTTTATGAGCAATAACATGAATCCCAAACTTCAATTCCATGTCAGTTACTCTATTAAGTCTCATGCCTCTGTTGTCCCACTTGGCAAGAGTATTCTTAGCTAGGTTATCCCGAGGTAGGGTTTTGGTGGCTTTAGACTTGTCCAACATAGGATACCCTATAACACGGTGTACCATTGTCTTGGTAATCTTCACTGGTTTCTCTAGCCATATCTGCATGTCATGAACATGGCTCGGAATAAACCTAATCCACTTAAACTGGAAATTCTATGGCATATGCATGATATGAGTCAAACCCTTGACTTCTAGGTGTTTATGTTCTAGCTTTAGATTTTTGGCTTCACAGAGTTTATCATATGAATTATTCATTTCCAATGTCCCTAGATATTGAATTGTGCAATGACAGAAGGCTCAGATGTCATTGATCAATAATACCCTCAGAGGAATTAGGGAATGAGCTCCCATCGGGTCTATCTCCTCTACAACCACTGGATGAAGCTTAAACTTAGGAAGTTTGCAGGTAGCATTCCTAACCAAAATCTTAGATCCTTTCTTAACCTTGCTGCTAGATGTAAATTCCATTATGCTCGGAGGTTTGATAAAACTTTGCAACTTAAAACTTTCAAATACTAATTCACTCTGAATCGCTTTAAGGCACTGAATCACTCTGCAAACTGAAAGCTTTGTAAATAATAACACTTGCAATTCATCTTTTACAAGAGATTTTACAGTTTATTTTTCATTAAATGCTTCATACATGGTAGTGATGAACCATAACTAATTGAATGTTTGAAGATGTTAAGTTGATGATCACTGAAATTTAGAAAGATAATGTAAGACATTAAATCAGTTAATGGATTGTATTGTCATTGATGTAAACTTGATATAATTTGATTGGTTATATAAAAAGTGTCAAAGAATTCAAAAGAACCAGAGAGATAAAGTTTATGCTATCAGTAATGCATAAAATTTTGGTATTCACAAAGTGACAACAAACACCAATGGACAAGTGCACACCGATGGATAGAGAACCCCGAGAGGAAAGTCACAGTGATGCCTGAGCAAGAAAACTAACAAGAATTATTGATGAGAAGAATCAAAAGAATTACCGACGGTCAGAATTATAGTGTTACCTGATGGATAGACAACCCTAACGGAGATACTTGAGGAGAACTGAAGTGTTGACCAAAGCTAACAAGAGTTAAAACACCGAAAGGAACTGAAGTTCAAATTTGACAAAAGACTTAGCTTGCAATAGCTAAAGAAGGAGTTACCTAGTTGTTAACATTTTTTTCATCGAAAAGTTAAAGCCAAAGATAAGTGAAAGCTTTAAAGAATTTTTAAAATTTTTTTATTACAGTTGGTGAGAAGATATCTATGAGATAAAACAAGAGTAAAATCTTTAAAGAAAGATTGGCTAATATTGCGGATCACACCAAGAACAAGAAAGTCAAGAACTTAGAAATGGTGATATTATATCTATAAAGAAACAATATAATTCATTATGAATTAGAGGAGTGAATAGAATAAGAGGATATTGAAGAGAAACAGATGAAGAACAACTTCATATAGTCATGATCAATCAAGCTAAAGAATAGAGCTATATTTTTGTGGACACCGAGAAATAGAGCATAGCATCACCGAGAAGAAAGAAGTGGAGAAAGGGTATTGAAAAGATACATTTATCATAAAGGTATAATGAGCTTACAATAGATCTAAAAATATGCAAGTCTATAGTTGTATATGTGAACAGATCATTTACTGTTTCAATTTAACCATTGGATCATAAAGTCTCTTAACTGGGTAGGACTTAACAATCCTTTCTATATTGAGATACATCCCAAGGAGTATCAAAAATTTTGATCATGAAGATAGAATGAAATTCCAGATACCATTTGACAAACTACACTGGGTTTGGTCATAGAAGGTAGCATAGAGATGCCAGATATCAAGTGACAAACTATTTTATTTAAATCCTCTAACAAGGTCACACCTGATAGTGTGTTTGTAACCTTTAATAGGGTTGGCTCTTCACTGAGCTCACTTTAGAAGAGTGAAAATTTTAGGTTACCGGTCCCAAGTGGTTTTTTCCTTAATAGGGTTTCCACATTAAAAATCCATGTGTCAATGTGTTTATGAGTCATTACTTTAGTGTTTTGCATTACACATAACTAATCTAGATTGATCGACACTAAGAAATTTATTGTATTTTGGTAAATAAAAGACTTCTAATTGGTAAACGGTAAGAATAAGGTTTAAAAGTGAACTCCGAGCAGTATTTATTTGTTAAGATTATTTGAAGCCATTCATCTTGTAGGACTAAATATAACTAGAGGCTTAATATTGTGGTACTAAGTTTTTGGGTTGATTTATTGGAATATTTTTGAGGCCATTGATTCACCCCCCCTCTCAGTTATTCTAACAATTGGTAACAGATCTTGTGTGCCTAGAAAGGGAGTTTAATATCTCAAGAAAAAGACCACAAGATGAACAAACGAGATGTGCGCAAGTTGAACAAAGACAACTTTGCATCATGGAAAAGTAGAATAAGAATCCACCTATAAGGTATTGTAAATGATGTTGTTCAATACTTAGATACTAAATTTGTGTTTCCTACATGACCTCACACACTTGAGAAATTGAGAGAAAAGCATAAGCATAATTACATGATGATAGAGCTTGCTTCCTCACTCTTTGATGCTGAGTTTGAAGATGTCAAAATATGCACCTCTGCAAAGCAAATGTGGGATAAATTGAAGCTGGTACATGGAGGAGATGCTAATGTACTAAGAGCCAAGGTAGAAAACCTAAGAGGGAGGTTTGATGACCTAAGGATGAAGGAAGAAGAAAATATCACTTAATATAGTTGCAGAATAAAAGAGGTAGTCAATCTTATCCGAGGAGTTGGAGGTGTACTTGAAGAAGAGACAATGGTAAGTAAAATCCTAGGAACCTTACTGCCTGTATATGCTATTAGATTATCTGTTATACCAGAAATGAGAGCAGTAGCAAAAAATACTATTACTCTAGATAGTCTGATTGGTAGATTGATTTCATTTGAGATTAATAACTTTGATAATAGTGTCTTACCATCTATAGATTCTGCATTCAAATCTTCTTTGAAAATAAGTAAATCAAGTCACAAACACACTATGAGGAATGATAGTGAAAGTTATAGTGATGACCAAGGACTTGATGAGATTGAAGCACTAATGACAAGAAGATTGCACAGAGACAAAGGTAGATACAAAGGTAAATTACCACTTGTATATTTTAATTGTAAAGAGGTTGGATACTTTGCTGCAAGATGTCCTAACAGAAGAAAAGATGATAGAAGTAATGACAAAACATATGAAAAGAAGTTTGATAGAGGTGATAATAGAGATTACTGAAGCAACTAACAATCTGATAGAAGAGATACCCATGACTACAAGGACAAAGGAAAGAAAGCTTGTTACCTGGCTGAGAACATAGCTGATGATACTGACATTGAATCTGATGAAGACATTGAGATGGTATTTGTAGCCATGAAGGATGATTCAGACGAAGAAGAAGAAAGGTATGTAGAGACTGCACTCATATCTAAGGTTGGTAAGAATGATGTCTAGATTATAGATAGTGGCTGCACTCACCAAATGGCTGGTGATAAACAAAAGTTTGAAACTTTTGAGTACTATAAAGGTGGATCAGTAAGAATGCGCAATGACACACCTTGTCCAGTCGAAGGTAAAGGAACCATAATTTTGAATAACCTGATCAAATGTGAAAATGCTTACTAGGTAAAAGGACTAAATTATAATATATTGAGTTTTTCACAGCTGAATAACACAGGTCACCAAGTAGCATTTGAAAATAACAAAGTAAAGATCTTCAATGAATTAGGAAGATTGATCAGAACTGGTGAACAGACAAAAGGTAACCTTTTCTATCTTGATGACATTAACACCACTTGTTTGATGGTTAGAAACGAAGACATATGGTTGTGGCATACGATATTATGTCATGTGAATTTTGACAACATGATAAAGATAATCAATAAAAGAAGAGTAAAAGGCTTACCGAGCATGTCTAAGACCAAGCATATTATGTGTAAGAATTGTCAAAAAGGTAAGATGAAAAAGTCTAGTTTCAAGAGTAAATCCCATACATCTAATGTCATTCCAGAATTAGTCCATACTGATTTATGTGGAACCATGAGGACAAAGAGTTACTATGGTGATAGGTATTTCATTCTCTTTGTAGATGATTATTCTAGAATGATGACAATTATGTTCTTAAAAGATAAATTAGAAGCATTCAAGATGTTTAAATGGTATAAGGCTATGGTAGAAAAAAAAAGTGGCAAGGAATTAAAATGCTTAAGGTCAGATGGAGGAGGGGAATTTATTCCAGATGAATTCACTAACTATTGCAATGAGCATGGAATTAAAAGAGATGTTTCTGCACCAAGAACACCCCCAAAAAATGGAATTGCTGAAAGGAGAAACAAATCCATTGTTGATTGTGCAAGAACACTAATGATTGAGAAAAGCATCACTCAAACTTTTTGGAAGGAAACTGTCAGTATTGTTGTCTACACATTGAACATAGTACAATTGAAGAAGGACACAAAGAAGACACCCTATGAGCTATGGTATGGTTACACACCCAATGTAAGTTACTTCAGAATCTTTGGTAGTCAATGTTATATTTTAAAGGATGATATAAATGGAAATCTTGACTCCAAAAGTGATGAAGGTATATTTCTAGGTTATTCCACCAAGAGCAAGGCTTATAAATGTCTTAATAAGTCCTCTAACAAAATCATTGAAAGTGAAAATGTAAGAATAGATGAATTTGTAGAAAAGAATGATAAGGAAAGCATAAAAGAACCATAAGACTACAAAAGGTTTTTTTACACTAAATAATCTGACAATCTACCCAAGTAATAGTGTATATCTCCCGAGCAATAGAACATTGCACCTGAGCATCAGGCTGCAATTCCCAAAAATTGGGAAATTCCTCAAAATGATGTTCTGAGTGATGAAGATCAGAATGAAGGTCAATATGATAATTAGAATGATGGAAAAAGAGCTAAACTGAAACTTGCCAAGTATGTCAGAAGACATCATCCACAGACTCAGATCATACGAGACAAAAAGGCTAGAATGAGAACAAGAAGTAAGTCACTAAACACTAGATGTTTAATTTGTGATTTTGAGCCTAAATATGTTAATATTACACTTGAAAATGAAGAATGGGTAAGTGATATGAATGAATAAATAGAACAAATTGAGAAGAACAAGACATGGACACTAGTATCGAGACCAGATGACAGGAATGTCATCAGTGCCAATGGATATTCAGAAACAAGCTGAATGAGAATGGAGAAGTCACAAGAAACAAAGCAAGGTTAGTATGCAAGGGGTATGCACAAGAAGAAGGAATTGATTATGGAGAAACCTTTGCACCCATTGCTAGAATAGAAGGAGTAATAATATTACTTGCTTATGCTACATTCAAAGGATTCAATGTATACTAGATGGATGTCAAATCTGCATTCCTAAATGGAATACTGGAAGAAGAGGTATTCATTGAACAACCAGAAGGGTTTGTTGATCTAGACAAGAGAAACATGGTATGTAGACTACATATAGCCTTGTATGGATTGAAACAAGGACTGAGATCTTGGTATGAAAGACTTCACTCCTATCTCATAAGCATTGAATTTGTAAGAACAAATGAAAATAGCAATCTGTACTTAAAAGAAGATATCGATGGTAATAGTCTGATTGCTGAAATATTTTTTGATGATATCATATTTGGAGGTAATGATATGTTATGTAAATAATTTGATAATGAGATGAGAAAAGAGTTTGAAATGTCTATGTTTTGGGAGATCAAATTATTTCTTGGTCTATAGATTCTTCAATAATATGTAGGCATATATATCACTCAGTCCAAATACATCAAGGAAGTATTGAAGATATTCAAGATGGAAGATTCCAAGCCAGTTGGAACAGCTATGGCTACCGGATGTAAGCTGACAAAGGAAGATAAATCAAATGAGGTAAATCAGACCTTGTATAGATCAATGATTGGCAAACTAATGTATGTTGTTCATACCAGACCAGATAATGTACATACAGTTGGAATAGTTGCAAAATTATCTGCTAATCCCAAAGAATCACATATGACTGTTGTCAAGATAATTTTGAGATATCTAAAGAAACCCAAGGACTATGGCTTATGATATAACAAAAAGGGTAAATTTGAGCTTCAAGTCTATACAAATGCTGATTGGGTTGGAAACCACGATGACATGAAGAGCACAACTGGAGGAGAATTCTTCATGGGTGACATGCTTGTCACATGGATCAGTAAGAAGCAATGATGCATCTCACAATCTACTACAGAATAAGAATATGTGGCTGCTACTACAAACTACTCAAATATTGCATGGATCAAACAATTACTGGAAGGTATGAATATGAAGATTCTTGAACCAGTGATTATCTATTGTGATAATACCAGTGCAATAAACATATCAAAGAATCCATTCATGCATGCTAAGACTAAGCATATAGCAATCAAGTATCATTACTTAAGAGAACAAGTGCAAGCAAAAGAAGTGATACTGGAATATGTTCAATCAAATGAACAATTAGCTGACATATTAACCAAGCCATTATAGAAAGATACATTTGAGTACCTGAGAAAGAGATTAGGGGTCCTACCCTTGTTGTTTACTTTGGCATTGTTGTCAAAGGGAGAGAGATTCGAAGGGAGAGAGACTCGGGGAGAGAGACTCTAGGAGAGAATATCTAGAGGGAGAGAGAATATCTAGAGGGAGATATCTAAAGGAGATAAATTATATATATACATATGAAATATCCCTCAAAGGAAGAGAAGTATCATGAGGGAGAGATGACTTATTGCTGTCAAAGGAAAAAAAGATTATCAAGGAGAGGAATAGTCAAGGGACAACACAAAAGAGAGACAGAAGTTGCTACATCTATCCAGTAAAAGGGATTGAATATTGAAGAAGACACTCTACAAGAAACAAATCTAAGCTATATGAGCTTACCGAGAGCCATACATTTGTATTGGTTATAGTACAATAAGTTTGGTAGCTTGATGAACTTCAACTGTTATGTTTCATATTGTATTAGTAATAATATAGTGTGATAATTTAGTGTGTTTCCATAAATGCTAAAGGGAGAGATTGATGAACCATAACTAATTGAATGTTTGAAGATGCTAAGTTGATGATCACCGAAATGCAGAAAGATAATGCAGCACATTAAATTAGTTAATGGATTATATTGTCATTGATGTCAACTTGATATAATTTGATTGGTTATATACAAAGTGTCAAAGACTTCAAAAGAACTAGAGAGATAAAGGTTATGCTATAATGTACAAAAGTTCAGTATTCACAAAGTGACAACAGACACCGACAGACAAGTGCACACCGACGGATAGAGAACCCCGAGAGGAAAGTCACAGTGATGCCCAAGCATGAAAACTGAAAAGCATTACCGATGAGAAGATTCACAAGCATTAGCGATGGTCAGAATTACAATGTTACCAGACAGATAGACAACCATGATGGAGATACCCGAGGAGAACTAAAGTTTTGACCAAACCTAACAAGAGTTAAAACACCGAAAAGAACTAAAGTTCAGAAATGAATAAGACTTAGCTGGCAAGCTAAAGAAGTAGTTAATTGGTTGTTAACATTGTTTTCATTGACAAGTTAAACCCAGAGATAAGTGAAAGATTTAAAGTATTTTTATTACAGTTGGAAAGAAGATATCTACGAGATAAAATAGGAGTAAAAGATTTAAAGCAAGATTGGCTAAGATTGTGGATCACGCCAAGAAAAAGAAATTCAAGAACTTAGAAATGGTGATATCATATCTATAAAGAGACAATATAATTCATTATGAATTAGGGGAGTGAATAGAACAAGAGGATGCTAAAGAGAAACTGATAAAGAAAAACTTCATACAGTCCTGATCAATCAAGCTAAAGAACAGAGCTATATTTTTGTGGACACCGAACAACAGAGCACAACATCACCAAGAAGAAAGAAGTGGAGTAAAGGTATTGAAAAGATACATTGATCAGAAAGGTATAACGAGCTTACAATAGATCTAAAAATATGCAAGTCTAAGTTGTATATGTGAACAAATCATTTACTGTTTCAATTTAACCATTGGATCAGAAAGTCTCTTAACTGAGAAAGATTTAATAATCCTTTCTATATTGAGATACATCCCAAGGAGTATCAAAAAGTTTGATCATGAAGATAGAATGAGATGCCAGATACCTTTTGACAAACTACACTAGGTTTGGTCATAGAAGGTAGCATAGAGATGCTAGATATCAAGTGACAAACTATTTTATTTAAATCCTCTAACAAGGTCACACCTAACAGTGTGTTTGTAACCTTTAATAGGGTTGGCTCTTCACCGAGCTCACTTCAGAAGAGTGAAAATTTTGGGTTACTGGTCCCAAGTGGTTTTTCCCTTAACAGGATTTCCACATTAAAAATCATTGTGTCAATGTGTTTATGAGTCATTACTTTAGTTTTTTTCATTATACATAACTAATCTAGATTGATTGGTATACACTAAGCAATTTACTGTATTTCGGTAAATGAAAGACTGCTAATCGGTAAAAACTAAGAATAAGGTTTAAAAGTGAACTCCGAGCAGTAGTTATTTGTTAAGATTATTTGAAGGCATTCATCTTGTAGGACTAAAGATAACTAGAGGCTTAATATTGTGGTACTAAGTTTTTAGGTTGATTTATTGGAATATTTTTTAGGCCACTGATACACCCCCCCTCTCAATTATTCTAATAGGTAGCTGGCATAGCTCGGAATGAATCTCAGAAAAAACTAACTTCTGCATCCTCAAAACTATACAACTCGACTTAACTTGGTTAAGCCTGTGTAACTCGGGTGTTACTGAGATCTTGACTTGGTTAAAACTATAATGTGTCCTAGTGCATCAATATGTTGATTTGGACTTACTATCATGTTTGGAACTGATGTAGGATGGCTTGTAAGCACAGTTCCAGTAGTCTCCTTGCATGTTTATTCATAGATGGTAGATCCACCCAATTTGCTACTTTGGGTGCCATTCGTTTCTTCATTGTTTTGATCTGAACTCTCAGGAGATTTCCTTACCCACTGCTGATTCATCTGAGTTCTGATTTTAGAAAATTTTGCTTTGCCTTTCTCAAAGCCAGTATCCACTTTTTCTCTGTTCATGCAATTCTTGCTTAGATGGTCGAGTTGTTTACATACATAACATCTCTTAGTGTGTGTGTGATTTTATGCACCTGTTAGGAAAGACACAACACTTCAATAGATCATTGCATTAGTGAAAACATAGAGTTAACAAGCATAGCAATCACCAAAATTGACCTATTGCTTCCTATCTAGGAGGAGTATGAAAAATGACATAATAGCCCTCAGATTATGCATATTTCAGTGACATATACAACCTAGAATGAAAGATTCAAATGAAACTATAAAGCTTAAATATGATCAAAATCACAAGAAATATGCTTAATAAACATGCATCCTAAGCTCTAAGAATGAAGATTATAACAATACAACTAAGAAATAAGATAAAATGCAATATGAATCCCTAAAATATGAGCAACATAAGTTTTCTCCTTCAACTCTCCAAATATGGGAAGCATAATAATGCTTTCAACTCTTTAAAATTCAGGGCCATTTGAGCTCAAAATCCATCCAATTTATAGAAGAAATGGAGGAAGGGGAGAAGACTCTAGAAGGGAAGCCATTAATGAGGATGTAAGACTCATTAAT
>MU225926.1:3322076-3338952 GCA_018584345.1 Thuja plicata
ATTGTTGTAATAACATATTCACTCAATAATAGGGATTTTAATTAATCACTTAAGCTTTTGATTGCTTTGTAATAATTAATTAGGACTATAGCCAAATTGAATCAATTAGGCTAGGGGATTGATTTTGTAAGTGATGAGGTATAATTAGGATTTCATTTAATTCCTTTTAAATTAATTACCTTAGCCATGTTTTGATTTGTTTTTATTTGAATTGATTGATTTGTAAATTAGTGATTAAATCGCTTAGGAAATTAAATTTGATTTGGATGAATAATGCCCACCGATTGAAGAGTTGTCTTGACATAATTGGGGGTATGATCACACTTAGGGAAAATAGGATCTATGGTCAGAGCATACCAAATTAAGGTGGTTACATTTGCCCCTCTTTGAATTTATGTACGAGTAGCTCATTAATTCAAAGAAAGTTTTTGATGTTGACTTCAGAAATTTTGAGAATTTCGCTCATGATCGAACGAAATCTTGATGAGATCAGTCTCGCACTTGATTGAACTAAATTGATATAATTGACTTTGAACTTGATTTTTGTACAAAGGTTAATAAGACAAGATCTTAAAGATACCAATTCTAAACTTGGTTGTTGTCCAAAGATTGATAATACTAATTCTGAACTTGGTTGTCGTCCAAAAGTTAGTATGAAGCTGCCAGAAGCTTAATAAGAATCTAAGAAAAAGTAGACATAGGATATCCAGCTTGTGAGAACCAAAGCCTTCAATCCAATAGTTCTAACTTAGTCAAGGAGTTGTCATGCCTTTAGTTTTTTGATAATGAAGTCATTTTTAATGTTGTTGCAAGCAAAAATTTGATTGATGATAGTGTGATCATGCCCCCTCGGGAACGAAATTGAAGGAAAAATAAAATACCTCTATTGAAATTATGTATCACTTGCATGGATCAGTCAGATCAATGAAAGAATGGATTTTAGAAGAAGTGAAGAAATGAAGGTGTGTTTAGAGAAAACACAAGAGTACCAAGTTAATCACGGTAAAAAAGTGAGTTCGATTTCGTTCCTGATAGATCAAAGATTTTAGGAATCATTGATTATGTCATTAACTTGGATTTCGGATGAATCAAGCATAGAAAGGAGTTTGAGCTCAATTCCTTATGTTGTTCTTTCAAATGAATCATGCAATCTCTAAATGAATCTATATGCAGACTCTTAGGACTGTCACTGATTTGTATACATTGTAGCATGTTATCATCATTGGGCACTTTTTGGAACGGATACCACCTGATAGTACAACAATCACTAATACCCACTGATATTATGAAAGTATGAATACTATGTTTATTTGGATGCAATGTCGGAAATAGACTTAGGAATCAAGGCACAAAAACCAGGATGACAAGTTAGCCACTCTCCTTTTACTATATCAGAATCTATGTAAGGTAAGATATTGGACCTGCAATGACTTTGAGAATTCATATCCTTGGGTACATTATGTTTCATACACCTTCATGAGAATCTGAGTTTTTAGAAAATATACAAGGAAATTGTTTCAACCTCACCATTGTTTACACATAACAAATATCAAGATATATACGGCTATCCACTCATGTTGGCAACTCTTACCATAAACATCCAAGTTAGGTTAAATTTATAGGATCATTTGGAACAATCACCATACGTAGAAAACCAAGAAACATTATGCCCCTTGTCCTTGCGACTCTTTGTCTTTGAATAGATGTCATGGAGTAACTTGGAAGACATAACAATCACCAATTGATAATCAATCAAAGAAAATTTATAATTGCATGGATGCCCCTAGTATGAAACATCATGGGAACATAAAAGAATTATAACCAAACCAAGATCAAACTGTGTGTTTAAGTAGTATTTGAGAAATACTATTGATTCATTTTTCAAGCATAGTAGAGATTCATTAATCAAAATTTGGAATGTAAGCAATATGTTTTCCTTTCTGAGTGCATGCGAAAGTAATCATGTCAGTAATTGCAATCCATGTAATGTCTTAGAAACATTGTGTAAAGTGTGGAAAAACACTAATTCATTTTAAGTTCCTGGATGTCAAGGATTTTGAGAAACACTAGTGTGATGTCTGTTACCATTATGGAGAGGCAAATCATCCTAGACAAGATGCTTAGGAAAACCTAGCAGAGGTGAACTGATCAAGCTAGAAAATATGCCCCCAGTGCAGTATGACTATTCCTAAGACACAGATGCAGACAAATCCCAAGCAAGGATAAGATACGTGCAAGGAAGAAGAGTCATCAAATAGCACAGGTGTATGTACGAAGATGTAGCATCATCAGTGTATTGATAGATAGAGCACGGAGTTTGAATGATGCCTGTTTGTCAGGTTTTCACCATTCGAAAAAGCTTCTTCTTTTTGCTACCAAGACGCCTATTTGCCAGGTTTTCATCAAGGTACTTTTCTCTTCTTTTTTTTTTTGCTATTTTTGCTATTTTGAATGTTTTTGTAGTATCAAGGCACCTATTTGCCAGGTTTTCACCAAGGATACCTTTCTTCAGGACTGTTTCCACTATTTTCAAATTTCTTTAGGATCAATTTTCTAATTTTTTTTGGTATTTTATGAGATTTTCACTGCATAGGCTCTGCTAGCCAGACATTAAGCGTAGAACTTCTTTAAATGTAGAGTATTAATGGGATCTAGGAGAACATCTCCCTTGGGTGTAGCTAGCTAATAAGCTCCAGTCCCAAAAGTTGTAGTAATGACATACGGTCCCAACCAGTTAGGTTCAAACTTTCCTTTCTGTTCTCGGTTAGGCTGGTTCTTAGGATTCTCTTTCAGAATGAGACCCCCCACTTGAAAGTGCCATGGTTTGACCTTTTTATTGTACCCTTTTGACATGCATTTTTTGTACACTTTTAGATGATCGAACGCCCATTGCCTGTGCTCATCAAGTAAGTCTAAAGAATTCACCCTATCAATGCGGTATTGTTCATCGGTAACAAGACCTTGTAAAGATACCCACAAAGATGGGATTTCAACCTCAATAGGTAGTACTTCTTCTGCACCATAGACTAGGGAAAATGGTGTGGCTCCAGTTGGTGTTTTAATGCTTGTTCTGTAGGCCCATAGTGCTGGATTTAGTTGTAAATTCCAGTCTCTTCCAGAATTACTCACAGTTCTGTGTAGGATCTTTAGAATATTCTTATTAGATGCCTCAGCCTGTCCATTACCTTGAGGATAATAGATTGAGGAGCAATGTTGAGTAATGTGAAACTATGTGTAAAGGTCTTCAATGTCTTGGTTTTTAAATTGGCCCCCATTGTCTGTTACAATTGAAGAGGGTATCCCATATCTACAAATAATGTAGTTCAAGATGAACATAGCCACCTGTTTTCTAGTGGCTTTGATTAGTGGCATGACTTCGACCCACTTTGTGAAATAATCAGTGGCTGTAATGATGTACTTGTGTCCACTTGAAGAATTAGGATATATTTTTCCAACCAAGTCAAAGGCCCATTGTTGAAATGGCCAATGTGTTATGAATGGTATGAGTTCTCTGGCAGGAGCATGGATAAGATTTCCATATGTTTGGCATTTATGACATGTCTTTGAAAATTGAATAGCATCTTTTTCCATTGTGGCCCAGTAATAGCCAACTCTGAGAAGTTTATTAGCTAATGAAAAGCCATTAGAATGTGATCCCCATATACCTTCATGGACTTCTTTTAATGCGTGATCCAACTCTGTGTGTTCTAAACATCTAAGAAGTGTACCGTCGAGACCTCGCCTATATAAGTTATTAGTAATGAGGACATAATGCGATGCTATCCTAATCAAGGCTCATTTTTCATTTTGGGATAGATCATTGGGTATGGTTTGGTCAGTTAGGTAAGCAATGATCTTAGCATACCGAGATTGGTCTTGGGTGTTCAAAGCACAAATTACTTGGTATTCAGGTGTATCAAAGGCTAGGTAGGATAATTATTCCACCAAGAAGTCATAGCGGAATTGATGTTCCTCTAATTGTAACATGGATGCTAGTGTAGCCATAGCATCTGTAGCTTTATTCTCTATTCTAGGCACTTGCTAGAACGTGATGAAGACAAATTACTTCTTTAGGTCATTAACCAGTTGCTTGTAGGGCATCAATTTCTCATCTTTGGTCTAATAATCTCCATTTACTTGATTGATAATGAGCTGGGAGTCACCATACACATGTAACTCTACAATTTTCTATTCCATGGCAAGTTTAAGACTATTTACCAATGCTTCATATTCAGAAATGTTATTTGTGCATGGAAACATCAATTTGTAAGAATTGGGTATTTTTTAGCCTTGAGGAGTTATGAATAGAACCCCCATTCTAGAGCCTTGTTGCGTGAAAGAACCATCAAAGTACATATTCCATGGATATTCAGATAGATGCGTAATTGTCTCATCAGGGAACTCAATTCTTAAAGGTTCATCATCTTTGAGTGGTGAATTAGCTAATTGATCTGCGAGGACTTGTCCTTTAATAGCCCTCCTATCCATGTACTCAATGTAAAATTCGCTTAGAATGAGGACCCACTTTGCCAGACGTCCTGTTAATGTTGTATTTCTTAGGAGTTATTTTAATGGATCTATCTTTGCAATGAGCCTTACTGTATGTGATAGCATATAATGTCTCAATTTTTGTGATGCAAAGACAACTGCTAAGAAAGCTTTTTCAATAATGTTATAATTGAGTTCATAGGATACTAGTATTCTACTGATGTAGTATATTTCTCTCTCCTTTTTAGTTTCATCCTCTTGTGCTAGCAATACCCCTAGTGATGTAGTTGTAGCTGAAATATATAGGAGTAATGGCTTTCCATGAATAGGTGCCATAAGAATAGGAGGAGTAGCTAGGTACTCTTTTAATTCTTTGAAGTTGGCTTCACAATGTTCATCCCATTTGAAGGTGACACCTTTGTGTAGCAATTTGGTAAAGGGTTGTGATTTATCTGCAAGTTGTGACATGAACCTCCCGATTGACTGGAGTCTCCCTTGTAATATCCTCATTTCACTAATGTTGCGTGGAGGAGTCATTTCTAGTATAGCTTTGACTTTATCAGGATCTACCTCTATTTCTTTTGTTGAGACAATAAATCCTAGGACCTTTCCTGATTGGACTCCAAAGGCACATTTCTTTGGATTGAGCCTGAGTTGAAACTGCTCCATATGATCCAATATCGTCCTTAAGTCATTGATATGAGTAGTTCGTTCTTTTGATTTAGCTAAGGTATCATCCACATAATCCTCCATATTTTTATGCATCATATCATGGAATATAGTGGTCATAGCTCTTTGGTATGTAGCACCTACATTCTTTAATCCAAACGACATAACATTCCAGCAAAAGGTTCCCCATGCACATGTAAATGCGGTCTTATTTTGATCTTTAGGAGCAATTTTAAACTGGTTATAGCCTGAGAAACCATCCATTAGTGAGTACATTTGGTAGCCTGTTGTGAGATCTATGATCATATCAATATTAGGCAGTGGAAAATCATCTTTAGGACATGCCTTGTTTAAGTCTCTGAAGTCTGTACACATCCTGATAGATTTATATGATTTAGATACTAGGACCACATTAGAAATCCATCCTGTGTAAGCGATGACTCTAATGAATCCAGCTTTCAATAATCTCTCTAGCTCTGCTTTTACTAGTAATGAAACATGAGGATGCATCTTTCTTAGTTTCTGTTTCACGGGTTTAATCCTAGGAGCTATAGATAAATGGTGCATTATCAATTCAGGATCTAGTCCAGGCATATTTTTTTCATGAACTTGGTAAATTGTGTCTTCTCCTCATCTGAAAAAGATTGTGCTAGGTGAATAATTTGAGGAACTTCAGTTGTGCCCAAGTTAACTGGTTGTGTTGGTTCTATCAAAACTGAAGATCTTTCTTGAAAGTGCTCGGGGAGGATATCAAGAATCTCATCTTTTGGCACCTCTGAGAGGTTTTCACCATCATATGTGTCTTTTGTTTTTACTATTTTAGAATCTGACACTACCACAATGTGGTTTTCACCATGAGTTCTTTTCTTCTTTTTATTTTTCAATTTGTGACTAAGAAACTTGATATCCTCCTATGACATGTTCACGCTCCTTGGATTGGTGGAAGAAGGGTAAGGTTCACAAGCATTTAGATAACAAGCCAAAGTTTAGTCATTAGGGAAGTCAAGGATAGGAGTAGGATATGTATGAGTCCAATCAATTAGGTCTGGGTTTATTAAAGACAAGGAGTCAGATCTTGGGACAACATCGCGTCTACGTCAAGACTATTAACTGACATGACTTGTTTTGTTAAGTCTATCTCTTCGATGTTTAGATCAATAAGAGTCAGATCGTTATTGTCAAATTCATTGTTAGTTATATGTGGACCGAACTCTAGTTACTCATCAGTGGAAATTTCATCTTCATCTCTCCGTAGAAGGAGACTCCTAGCTTGTAGTCTCTGAATTTCTTCCAGGTCTAGGAAAATACCAGTTTCTTTATCAATGAGTTGGGGAAGGGATACCTCCTCTGCTTCAGGAATATCAACATTGTTAGGAGCAGTGTTAGAATGTTCTCTGTGTTCTAATGGAGCTGAAAACATGTGAATTAAATCTATTTCAATGACCTCTGTGGAAAAAGATAGATCATCCCACTCATAATTATGGGAGTCTATTATTTCGTCATCAGACGTGTTCAAGAATTCAACAATAGTTACCTGATCTACTCTATTAGCCACTTGTAGATCAAAGTGTGGTAAATCTAGGACATGTGTGATTGTTACTAAATTCCCCCAGTTAGGATGTGAATCTTTTTGTCGGGGTGTGTCTTCAGTCGTTGTTTCTATGAATGGTATTGTTGGAGTGTCCCCTCTTGTTTCTTCTACCTCTTGAATAGTAGCCTATGTTAATAAAGGGATATGAGTGTCTTGTGGTACTTCAAAGCTTGGTACATATCTTTTTCCTTGATATTCAGGATTCGTTGTACCAATATGTAATAACCTTTCATAGGACCATTGTTCTAGTTTTGTTTCTTCTTCTTCATCACTCCCTTTGTCAGAGATTGGACTATCCCTTGATGAAGGGTCTTTAGATTTATTATTGAAACCTAGCCCTATTTTATCTTTTGGTATCCCTGAATTCTAGGTGTACAAGTTCAATAAGGCCTTTTCCTTTTTCTCCTAAAGGTCCTTATCGTTTATATCCCATTTTTTTGAGGAGATCATATCCTTTACCATACTTTTCTAGGGATATTTCCACATATTTTACCTCTTTTTCTTTTGGTTCACCCTGGTAAAGCCAGGCCAAGACTGCTTGTTCTTCATTGTCATCCCCTTGAGAGGTAGATTCTTTAATGATACCAGTTGCTTTGTGAATTTATGGCTTTTTAGATGTAGTGGACGTGAAAGATGGGGAAGGCTTCCCATAGGATCTTGGTGACACTGAAAGCTCTATCAATGACGGGGTCATGTCTAGCTTGTATTCTCCCATAAAAGTTTCTTCAAGTTTTAAGGTCTTTCCAAAGCTTTTCATAACCATGTCTTTTTTAGTCTTAGGTACAATCTCTTTTGGAGCTTCCTTGTTATGTGGGACCATAATACTTTCTTTAACATTGTTGCACGTATAACTGGCATCTGTAGGAATCGTCACTTCCACCCCATTATGTGGAAATTTGATACATTGGTGGTAAGTAGATGGTACTGCTTGCATTTCATGGATCTAAGGTCTCCCTAATAGTATGTTGTAAGCCAAGGGTAGATCCAGAACTTGACATATGAAATTCCTTTCAACTAGTCTGATTTTGATGGGTAGAACAATGAGACCCTTAGAGGATATTTCTTCTTCATCATAAGCTTTGATAGTGATTTTTCTTCTTGAATCAATTGTTTGTTTTGAGAGACCCAGTTTCCTGATTAGATTAATAGTACAAATGTTCAACCTTGCACCTCCATCTATCAATACACATCTAACACGAGATTTATGAATGAGGACTTAATATGAAGGGCTTGATTATGCGGCTGTGTCAATGATTTATCATCTTCTTCTGAAAAATAGAGGTAATGTGGTGCTGAGATGTGATTAACCATTGATTGGAATTTGTCTACATTAGGGTCCTTTGGCACATTTTCTACATGCAGGGTTTGTTCAAGAATTTCCCTATGCACTGAGGAGATCTTAAGTAACTCAAAAATGGAAATTTGAGTAGAGGTTCGTTGCAATTCATCCACCAAGTTATACTTCACTGCAGGATTAGTAACTGTTTGTCTTGTTGCTGCTCACTTGGGAATAGTGGAAATGGGTACCTTGGGATTCGTTGTTGTTTTTGATGAGTTAGCCCCTTTGATCATGACTTGTTCTTGACTTCGGGTTACTACATTTAATTGGGAAGATGTGTCTTGAACACCTTTGATAGTGACCACATTAATCAATTTAGTTTTAACGTCTAGCATGTTGATCACATTATTATTATTAGAGTAGGCATAGTTTACTTTATTTCCTTTTCCTTTAGATGCTTCCCCTTTCTCATAATTAGGGAATGGCTTGTTAAATGTCGTATGGTCTTCATTAGTGGTGTGCCCTTCCACTTTGATCTTGCCTCCTTCAATAAGGTCTTGGATAACATGTTTGAGTTTAAGACAATTATTAGTCTTGTGTCCATTGTTCTTGTGTAAGACACAATAAAAATTTTCATCCCACCATCTTGGTTTGACTTCTGGTTCTCATGGTTTGGAATCTAGGATTGTGAGAACTTTGTTTTCTAATAGTGTTTTTAAAATGGTCTCAAGAGGTTCTCCCAAAGGAGTGAATGTTCTTTGAGGTTTGGAAGTCCATGGTCGACCCTTGTAATAATCATTGTTTTCTTTAGATATGGAGGTTGTCACCTTGGCATCTTTACTTGTTTGCATGCTATTATTCAGATTGAACACTTTGGGTTTAGGATTAGCATTGGATGCATCTACCACTCCATCGTTAACAAAAATCTTGTTTTGTTTCCACAATTTGGACTTGTTGTTGGAGTTGGTAGATTTTTTTTCACTTTGGAGAGTGATTTATCCCTTTTTAACCATGACCTCTTCAATGTGGATGGCATTCTTGATCACCCTATCAAAGTTGGGTGAATCTTGCATTTGTAATGCATAGTTCAACTCAGGTATCAAGTTATTAACAAAGATTTCCATCTTCACAGATTTGGGAATAACTCTTGAATGTCTTGCAAATATTTTCATCCACCTTTGTAGAAAGTGTGTAAAGGATTCACCGGTTCTTTGTTTAATATTGCATAGATCCATCATAGTTACATCATGTTGTATATTATAGGAGTAATGTTGGATAAACTATTGAATTAAATCCTCAAATTTTTTTACCTTAGGTGTAAGCTTTGAGAACCACTCCATGGCATTTACACCTAGGCTTCCTGGAAAGAGCCTCATTAGGTAGGTAGGTTCATGCATGTACTCTATTCTTAGAGCACAAAATTCTCTCACATGGTCATGTGGGTCGATCTCTCCCGTATATTTGTCATATTTTGGTATTTCCATGTTGGGAGGAAATGAAACCATATTAATACTCTTGTCGAAGGGAAATGGACAAATGGAGTCCAAAGAGTATTTTTTCTTGGGTTTAGCCTTCTCCTGTTTGAGGTTTACGAGCTCAGTTTGCATCAAGGTTAGTTGTTTGGTGAGAATAGAGATAGGAGTTGATACCTCTTTTTCCTTTAGTTGTTCAACATCATAATCTTTAGGTAATTTTATGCCAGTGGATGCTAGATGGAGAAAGTATTTCTCTTTTTCCTCGCCAATTATCTTTTCCAATGTCTTTTGGAATTTCTTGCTCTATTTGAGTTTATTGTATTCTTCTTCAGTGATGTATTCCTCACTGTCTGAACCAAACAAAGCATGGTCAATGTTTTGTTCTTCTTCACCATCGCTATCCTCATTTTTTTTTGTTTGTCATTGTCATATTCCTCAAAAGCCTCACTCCATTCGTGAGTGAGTCTTTCCATTTTGGGGGAGTCTAAATCGAACGGGAAATGTGAGATGTTTCTCCTTGGTGAAAGTGTAGTGATCTTGGAGGTACTTTTGATTGTTTAGAAGTGTACTTGTTGCATCTTGTGTTAACCATGTATTTGTATCTCAACTTTTTCAAAGTTTCTCGATAGTGTCAAGTAGAGTCTCAAATCGTTTAAGTGAGTGTGGCTAGGTAGAAGTGTTGTTTGTGTTTTGGTGGAAGTAAATTATTCCAGTGTTAAAGGGTTAGAATTCCCTGATAGTGAGCTGGGAATCAAGTTGTTTTGAAAAGTGAATAAACCACAAGTATTGAGATTGATTGTAAGGGTCCGACAGGACATGCAAGGTAGACATCTAAAAAAGTTTTCAAAACAGCCACAGTGAGACCAGAAAAAGCAATAGGGACAGACTAAAGAGCCAAAAGGGTATCCAAATAGACTATCTTTCTCTGAGAGGGAACTATGAAAGTGCCCACTTTCCTAGATGTGACATTCTATGTGTGAGCCAAGAAATATAGGATGCGACCTTTCTCCCTAGATATGATGCAATACTATTTTGAAGTTTGTGCAAATTTGTCTGATAATAGGGTGTGTTTGCATCTTTCCAATGAGTGAAAAATACATGTAGACCAAAGATTGAGTTTTGTTTCTTGTTTTGAAGGTGTTATCTTTTTAATGATTTTCAGTCACATCAAGCAGATTTGCATTGTTAAAGGGGAACAAACACATCCTTATGCCCTATTTTCTAAGTAGAGGATGAAAATCCTTGCTTGTTGACTTAGGTACACACTCAAATGCTAATCAGAATATGGCCATCACCAAGCACGCAATGTATCTAGTCATGACGCCATATTAGCCGACTCCAAACGCAAGTGAGGGCACGATATGAAGAGTGTCTTGGGGAAATTACTTTTTTCCTTGCACAAGGATTATCACCCTTTTAGGGATGAATCAGGTAGTTTGACTACAAAGATTGTTGTTTATGTTGGGGCAATCCATTTGAAACCGTCTCCCATAGAATTGCACAAGTCAAAATTGAGGCGTATAGCCCTATGAGTACTCAAATAGGAGTAGTCTCACAAGAAAGATTCAAGCGACTCCGCTCTATACATACCCAAGCATGTTCAAGGAATGATGTCAAAATTCTGAGAACAAAATCGATTCTGTCTTCCAAGGCTTTGGCCTACGAGGAAGCAATTATTTATAGTGAGTTGGAAGGGTTAGCGTAAAAATTCTCCTCACTTGGGTCATTCCCGGGAGATTTTTTCCTCAACCGATAGGCCCTCTACTGTTTAATAAACATACAAAGGATTGGTGAGCTTAGGAGTTCTAGATTTCTAATTCTTCAAAAGAAGAAGAGCTTACTCTCCTAGTCCATGTTGTTTTCTCCCAAAATACTTCAAGCAAAGATCCTAAGTTAATGAAAGCATAAATACTTGAAAGAAAAGTTTGTTTGTTTAGTTTCCCCAAAGTTAGGTGATTTTCTTTTTCAATTACTATCCCAAAATTAGACAATGAAGTTTGCTTGTTCAATTAACTGCAATGTTAAATGATTTGTGTTGTCCAATTTCTGATCCAAAGGGAATTATACAATGTAACTTGTTCAATTATCCCACAAGATTAGTGATTTTACTTGTTCAATTACTATCCCAAAAGAATTAGACTATTGAACTTGTTCATTTACCACAATATTTTGATGCTTTGATTGTTCAGTTACTATCCAACTTTAGAAAAAGTGAATTTGCTTTGTCCATTTACCCCAAATTCCTTTCAAGTTTTAAACCAACTTTTGATTTTCTGATTTTCCTTGGAGGAAAAGAGCATACTAGTCTGGTTGATTTAACAAATGATTAGAAAGTGTGTTAAGTGTTTGAAATTTTGAACAAAAAATAATCAATTTAATCCATTCAAACACCTGCAAAACACGTTAGGCTGCTAAAAACATGGTCAAAATAAGGAAAACAACCAAATTAGCAAGTTAGAAATCAAATTTGTCAATGAAAGATCTCTGTATTTTTTCTCTCTGGACTCCAGACGATAATTTAGAGACCCAAAATGATAAAACCCAAAAATGATACAATTTTGACCCAAAACGATAATCTTTACCCAAAATGATAACCCTTTTACGTGAAACGATAAAACGTACCAAAAATGAAAAAAGGGTTACCAAAGACGCTTTAAAGCCAAATTATTACCTTCCATAAATGATGTTATTGAGGTAGCATACGATATCCAAATTCTCAGACACAATGAAAGATTTCCTGCAGACGATAGATCACTCCCAGAAATGATAGCTAATTAACCGAAAACGACAAACTGCCTACAAACTTTAAAAATGTTAAGGGCATAGAGCAGAATTTTGTGAAAATTTGAGCAATCTCGCCCCACGGTGGGTGCCAGAGATGTGTGTGTGATTTTATGCACCCGTTAAGAAGGACACAACACTTCAATAGATCATTGCATTAGTGAAAATAAAGGATTAACAAGCATAGCAATCACCAAAATCGACCTATTGCTTCCTATCTAGGAGGAGTATGAAAAATGACATAATAGACCTCAGATTATGCATATTTTAGTGACATATACAACCTAGAATGAAATATTCCAATGAAACTATAAATCTTAAATATGATCAAAATCATAAGAAATATGCTTAATAAAAATGCATCCTAAGCTCTAAGAATGAAGATTATAAAAATACAACTAAGAAATAAGCTAAAATGCATTATGAATCCCTAAAATATGAGAAACATAAGTTTTCTCCTTCAACTCTCCAAATATGGGCAGCATAAGAATGCTTTCAACTCTTTAAAATTCAGGGCCATTGGAGCTAAAAATCCATCCAATTTATAGAAGAAATGGAGGAAGGGGAGAAGAATCTAGAAGGGAAGCCATTAATGAGGATGTAAGACTCATTAATGAGGAGTGTGGAAGAGAATGTGTAAGAGCCATTAATGCTTCATTTATGAAAGCATTAATGAGGTATGGGTGAGGGTTTAAGAAGCATGGGTGACGGTTTAATGTCAAGCTTGAGAACATTGACTTTTGAGGGAGGGTTGAATTCCTAATCACAAATTTAGGAATGTGACAAGCTTAAGGGTAGATTAGGATTAGGACTAAGGCTTAATATGGGTGATTAAGGAGATAGAGATGTGAGGAGAGAGAATGAGTGGAGGGCGATTAGTTAATTAGGGTTAATTAGCTAATTAAGAAGAATTAGCATGTGAGAAGGGGTTGGGATGAGTTTGAGCTCATGGTTGGGTAGTTGAGATTGGTTAGGTTAGAGGGAATATTAATGAAATAAATTATTGTAATAATATATTCACTCAATAATAGGGATTTTAATTAATCACTTAATCTTTTGATTGCTTTGTAATAATTAATTAGGACTATAGCCAAATTGAATCAATTAGGTTAGGGGATTGATTTTGCAAGTGATGAGGTATAATTAGGATTTCATTTAATTCCTTTTAAATTAATTACCTTAGCCATGTTTTGATTTGTTTTTATTTGAATTGATTGATTTGATTGGATTGGCTAAAGTAACTAGTGTAAATTAGTGATTAAATCACATAGGAAATTAAATTTGATTTGGATGCGTTATGCCCACCGATTGAAGAGTTATCTTGACATAATTGGGGGTATGATCACACTTAGGGAAAATAGGGTCTATGGTTAGAGCAGACCAAATTAAGGTGGTTACACTTAGTAGGATTCATTATTCTGAGGTGAGATTTTACACAATTTGCACCAATATGCCCATATTCACCATAGTGACAACATCTGCTCCATGTGTTGTAATCCCAACCAAAAATTTATTTAGCTAGTTGTCCAGCAAGGTTCCATTTCTTAGTTCTGCACTCGAAGGATTTGTGTCCTTGTTTGTTACAATTGAAACATTTTCATTCAAACTTAGTTTTCTCAGTACATTCGCTTGCCCTATGTCCATACTTGTTGCATCTATAGCATTTACCATTAAACTTTGATTTTCCAATACTCCAACATTTATTTGGTGTGTGCCCCAACTTGCCACAATGATTACAAGTAGGGTTGCTATTCTTTTGAGTTCCTTGCTGTGAGGATTTGCCTTGTTCACTATAACCTAATCCAGTCTATCCATGTTGTCTGAGTTGAGTTTTCTCTGTTAACTGATCCATGCTTCCCTGTGAATTCATCATACTCTCATTGGTTTGTTTTTCAGTATTGAGATCATTCTGCAGTCTTTCATTTTCTGTCCTCAAATTGATAACTTCTTGATTTACATTATTGAGTTGATTTATCATATCTTCTTGCTGAAGTGACAAATGATGGAATTCTTTTTCTTTTTCTTCTAATCATGTACTCAACAATATTTTATCTTCTTGTGCCATTTCTCTATCATTTTCTGCTTGACTCTTTTGTTCTATGACTTCACATATTCTGAATGAATGAATTTCTTGTTCTCTTTTCAATTTTCTGACTTATTCATGTAAATTGAGATTCTTTTCAAGTGGGTCTTCAATTGTTGCATCTTCTTCTTAGAAACTTCTTTCTTTGCATAAGTGTTCAATTCTTTCTTCTATGTAACTTTTGTCATTCATTTGTACTACTAAATCTTTTCTTCTTTTCAGGGAAAGAGAGAGCCGCTCCTTGAGTTTCTTGATTTGATCCATGGCCACATGTAGATCTATCTTTTCATTTTAAATAGCTTTCTCCAGTCTGTATATTTTCATTGCCTCTAATCTTTTCTCAAGCTATTAATTTTTTTTAAAGAGAACCTTTTGCTCTGATACCAATTGTTGGAAATATGTTGAGTCAAGGTGACTGAGAGGGGGGGTGAATCAGGGACCAATAAAACTTAACCCTTTTAATCCAATTTTAGATTATCAAATCTAATTGCATGCATGAAGTGAAAAGAAAAAACAAATCCACAATATTTGACACAATATTTAGTTACCCAGAAACCTTCCAAATAGAAAGTAAAAGTAGGGTGGGGATGGTAACCACAAGATTTATTACTGTAGTATAAATTTAGCCTATTAAAGCTTACAATTGACCACTTCTGATGGCCTTCCTTGTTAGGAGAAATAAGGACTGTTAGGTCCACCTTGTGAAAGGATTTAGTACAATACAATCAAGTAATGCAACTCTGGTAGGAGATTTGTAAAGGACTGTTAGGTCCACCTTGTTAGAGGATTTTAGTGATGCACCTGTTAGGATGAACTAGTAGATGATCTTCAATGCAACTCTGAATTGTTGAATAAGATCCAATGATATAAACTAATCACCTGATTGTGATGAATGAGTCTCTACTATCCCTTATACTCCTGTAGCCTCTTAAAAAATCTTCCACTTCATATTCGCATACATAATTCTACACATATATTCACTCTTGTTTGGATAAAAAAAAATACTTTATATTTATACCTTATCCAAATCAAAATAAATTGTATGTCGGCTTCCATAAGATAAGTTATTATCTAAAAATATAAGCTAAAACGGCCCAAAACTGTTACTCGGGTCTAGTGATGCACTCGGGCAATATACTGGCACTCAGGCATTATGTTGTCACCCGGGAAACATGATAAACTCTGGCACTCGGGCTACTCTGTGTACTTGGGTAATACTGATTACCATTCTCTGCTCGTTCAACATTGCTATTGCTCAGGTTACATTGTAACTGCTTGGGTTGCACTGATGGCTCGATCAACACTGTGATTACTAAGTCTTTTGGCACTAATTGACAACATGTCTTGCCATAAGTTCATCATATCCTATATGTTATGAATCATTTTTTGAGATTTTGGTATGTCATTGAATATGGTTTGGAGATGTTTAAATCAAGGTTTTATGGTTCAAAATGAAGTATAGTGTATTTGGCATTTATCTATGCGTAGTTGTGACTAACGGTAGTCACTAGTACATTAGGCCTCTATTTTCAACCAAAATGTTCGACAACCGGCCAACTTGGCTTCTGAATTTTATTTTATTTTTTTATGATCCTGAAAAGGTCAAAATGTCGACATGTATTAAGAAAGGTCGAATGTTCGACGAACACGGGATTATAAACAAAAAAAAATTGAAAAGTGAAACACATTTTTCATTTTTTCATTGAACACAGGAAGTGCTTTGGGCGAGAGGAGGGCATCACAAATTTGTGCCTGGTACGTATGTTTGCATCACATATTTTTTGGTTTTAAATGAAGTGCTTTTCAAAATTGATCATTTTGCAAAAACCGTATAAACCCTAGATGCATAATTATTGTAGTTGTGCAATTTTGTATGGATGGAAAAACCATGATATGGTGTAGAATGTTTCCGTGATTCTTTAGAAGTGAGTCACATTTCTTAGCAAACAAACCCTTGATTTTTGTTTGAAAAAATCAATAAAAAGACTACAAAAATGATTCAATACTATTTCAACGATTCCATTTTTCCCTTTCTATATAACCTACCATTATATATAATATGTGGTGTTAGTAGAACTACAATTTTTTAGAAAAATCTTTACCATGTAGCTCTTGGTATGGCAGTTGCAGTATTTTTTAAAAACTTATTGAACTCTATGCTGTTGTTTTTAATAACGTTTTTGGTGTATCTACTTCTCCTATTTGCAAATGTTATTCAGCTTAAATTCAATTAACAAAAATATGCTAAAAAAAATGGTAAAATGAGAGGAAAATTATAGGCTCTTGCTCAGATCTTGGCAACAGGGAATGAGGAGGAGGATAATGCCAAACAGAGCATTGAAATGCCATACAACAGTAAATGAAATTACTTTGTAGAGCTCCGCTAATAATTACAATTTTTTTTACAATTACAAAACAAACGATAGCAGATTTAGCAGCACAAATCAATTTAGATCAGGGATTTCAATCAAATGCAAGTTCATTTAGATTTTAAACAAGGATTTTGGCTA
>MU225926.1:3358216-3383929 GCA_018584345.1 Thuja plicata
TCCCCACCAAGCTGCAGATGAGGAGGATTGGTCCTTGCAAGATTCTTGCAAAGTATGGGCAAAATGCCTATAAACTTGACTTGCCAACAGATTTGGCAATCTCTCCTATTTTTAATGTGCAAGATTTTTTCCAGTATAAGGGACCTACACCAGCAGATACAAAGGTACAGTCAGATGGTAAGGACATAGCAGCAGATGTTCTTCTTACCTCTACACCAACACCAAGGGCAGAGAAGATTTTAGACTCTTGGGTGAAGAAAAAGACTAGAAAGGGCACCTATTTGGAATATCTCATTCAGTGGGCAGGCATGTCAGAGGATGAGGCTACTTGGGTGGCTGAGAGTGACTTTAAGAAGTAGGGAATTGATCCTAAGCTCCTGTCTCCAGAGGTAACATAAGTTCTTAACCTTGGTACTATGGTGTAGGAGCACCCTAGAGATGCCAAGCAAATATGGTAGTCTCTTTTTATTTTGGTGTGCTAGTGTGTGTAAGACCCTCTAGTAGGGTAATGTAATTATATAAGGTCATGTTGACCAAGAGTAGTTTAGATAAGTTTCATTTTATGCTTCATTTTGGGTAGATTAACTCTTTTTGGCTCTTGTTTATTGGATTGTCCTTGATGATGTCATCAATGGGAAAAGTGATTTCATGGTGGTACTTAGGGTCCATGGATACGCTAGGTAGTCTAGCTAAAGTTAGCTAAGGTAGATTGGTGGAGAAAACACTTAAAAAGTGTGATTGGCTAAAAGATGTAAAATGTTGCTATGCAACATTAGCAACTTTTCAAGGTTGCTGACAATATTTTGTTGTCTAGAGGATTTCAAGGTTTTAAGAGTTTTTAAACCCATAGAAGGGTTGGCACATGGGTATCCAACATATTTAAATGTGGAAAAACCCTAATTTTGTGGGTGGAAGTTCATTTTGTACGGACTGTTATTCAGGAGATAAGAGTTTCTTTGAAAGAACAGCAGATTGGAAGCAGTTTGTGTTTTTCTTTGCATTGAATGGATTGAAATTGAAACTGTGACTATTGGATATAATTATTGGACATGTCTACAATATTTTTCAGTAGCTTGTTTGATTTTTAGGTACCTTTACTTTGTTGTTTGTAAATTCTTTAGTTTTGGACTGTTTGCTGTCCTGTTTTGGAGCAAGGAGCAAGATGTGGACCTAACTCCACTTCCCACCATTGGTTCTATACGGCCACCTGGGAATGGAGAATAGGTCCATGGATCTACCAAACTATGGAAGGAGGAGCTCTGAAAGTGCTGGCATGTATTTTTAAACACTTTCCCTAGGCGAGCTAAGTTGATAGCCCTGTTAGAGAAAGCAAGTGACAGCGAGTTTAAAAGTTGTAGGGGGTGTTCTCATGAGCCAATAATGCCATGGTTTTATTGAATTATGTTTTTTAGGTTCTTCCTAAAGTGGAGTAGTGCCCAAGAATCCCACATGCCAAGTTTTGAAGCCTAATACCTCAAACTAGTCTAAAACCAAGAAAAGAGCCATTTTCAAGAAGTAGGGTGTACGGACAGTACTGTACCCTAAGACCTAGAAAATCCTTGTGGGTTTTTTATTTACTTGAAGACTACTAGAAGATATTTTTGGGTTCTTTGGAGTTTTTGTGCAAAAAAAGTGTTGTCTTTCAATCTAGGAGGCCTAATTTGAAAAAAGGGCTACAAGGCCTAGAAAGTAGGATTATAGAACTCAATGGGCATATGGTCCAAATTGATGGTTTCAAACCTAGATTGAAATCCAAAAATGGATTATGTTGAATCCCTGACCCTCCTACAAATCCAAATGTAATTTTAGGGCCTGGAGTGGAGTGAGTGGAAGATTCTTGTAGAACACAAGAATGGTGAATTTGACAAGATAGGTGGAATTCTTGATTGGAGGAAGGATATAATATTTCCAGTGAGAAATGGTGGATTGAGGAAGCCCTTGAGGCCCTGATAGTGGCCTAATAAGAGTTAAAAACAAACTCAAGAAGGTATCAAGAGTTCTCCCTATCATTTGACTAGAGATAGAGAATTGTGGCTTCACAAGTTAAACTTACTAACATTGTTATGATACTTTAGATCACTCATAGTGCAATTGTGTTAAGCATAACAAGTATTTTTTCTCTGACATATTTTTCTTATTCAAGAGTCAAGATAGAGAGAATTCTAAGGAAAACAAATATAGAGTTAAGAAGTATTTATAATCCTTCTCCATTTGTAGATTGAGTTGATATAGTGAGCTTCTCTGGATTCCTTTTTTTGTGTACCATCTTAAAATTCATCCTTGCTCAACGACATTCGTAAAGCTAGTGTTTCAAAATTTGATTTCCAAAGGTTTTGACAGCCACTTATGGCTATATTGGAGGTCACGAAGGCAATAGTGATTACAACTGGTATTTGCATGAGGTAGTTAATACATTTTTCCTTTTATGAGTACTAGTGTTTTATGAAATTCATTTTGGAATAAACAAATAATGCCTTTAAATTGACCTCAATCACTTGGATTTCACTTTGCTACTATTTTTATGTAAGCAGAGTGAGAATGAATTAGGGACTTTAATACCTGAAGCAACAGGTCAACTCGAGTATCAAATAACAAAAGATGTTGTACATAAATTTGTATCCTTCAAGTGTTTACCTATTCGGGATGATAGTGTCATTGGAGAAGTATGGAATACCATGAGCCATGAGCGTGTCAAACAAGGTGTTATATTCCTCTTCACCGAGGAAATGTTGTAGATAAACATTTTTTGTGGCAACACGTTCCTTGAGGAACTATAGATGGAGCTATAATCATTTGATTAATTCCTTTTTGATATGCATGATTTTAACTCTTGTACGTTCTCCAAGGATACTTGCCTTGAAGATTGTAGGAGATTGTGTTGAGGGAGATGAGTTACATCTTGACAAAAGATATTGGGGAGGAGAGGAAGGGGCTTCAAAATTGCAATGGTTCCTGGTATCGTATATATATTTTGTAAGTAAATAGATGGCCTGATTTGTGTTTCATGTGAGCCTATTCATATGGATGGGGCAAGAGGCCCAATCACACTATCTCAATGTGTAGGACCTATCTTACCTGGTAAATTCTCATCTTTGTCTTCACCTCAAAATACATATGCTAAATTTTCAGGTATTTTCCTTATGTACACACACATATGGCCTTTGGGCTGCCATCCCTGAAATGTGTCCCTTGTTTGCTTATTATTACATCTTGAGAAAGATAACACATCCATGCAAATTCTGAGTGTTATAAAGTAAATGTGTAAAATGAATCCATGCCTTTTCATTTGATAACTCATATTTGGTTCTTTCTCTAAAAATCCCAAAATATGTTGGCTATTGATTTGTCAGCATTGTTGCAGGTGTTAGAATGTGTACTTTCACCTAATGAAATTGAGATCTAGGTTACAGATTTTATGTTGATATGTGGTTGTTAGCTTGGTCTAAAATATAAATAAGTTAATATTTGACTGTAGCTCTAATATTAAAGATATGCTTTATGTAAAACTCATCAACTAGAAATTGTTTTGTTGCAGGTCCCCCTTGTTGTGAGTCACTTCAGTTGCATGGTCAACTTGTAGAAGGAGAATGCCTTAGCTTTTCAGTAGTTTATAAAGGTGGGTAAGAATCACTTATCATAAAATATGCTATGAATCTATTTGCATGGTAATCTGTCACATCCTAAATATATTTTCTATGGATTATATCTAAACTTGTAAATGTGATACTGCTTTTTATTGCAGGGAGAAAGGAGATTGTATTCATGAGTGGATTCGAAAGAATAGTAATGGAGGCTTAGAAAAACTAAGCAATGATGGTGAGCCACTTTTAGTAAGATTTTAATTTACTTCAAATAAATATTTAATGGTTATGATCACAATTAATATTTGTAATAATTACAAGTTGAGAGATCCATGTACATTAAAAATTTCCCCCAAAGGGAAGAAGCCTCTCTAAAAAAACATAGAATAGATTTGACCCCTCTCCCTCCAAATGGAGAGAGAAAGGACCTCAAGAGTAAGGAAAGACCAGGTATGTCCCCCACAATATGAAGCCTCCCACACCCCCAACAAAGTTAACAAATAAGAATACTTTCTTTACGTGAAGGTTTTGGTAAAAATTTTGGCAACTTGCTTGGATGTTGGGCAATAGTAGACTGATGACTTGTCCATGAATGAGATCCCCAATGTAGTGTATTTGGATGTCAATATGCTTGGTCCTTTGATGATGAATTGGGATACATGAGATTTGAGTAGTACATTGATTGTCTCAAAATATGATTGATGGTTGTTTAGATTGAATACCAAACTCAATAAGAAGATTCTGAAACCAAATAGCCTCAGTTTTTGTACTCGGCTTCAATAGAAGATGGACCAATAAAAAATTTCTTCTTTCTCTCTAACAAACAAGTCTTGAACCAAGTGAGAATCTATAACTTGAAGTAGACTTGCGATCCAGAGAATTACTTACACAATCTGAATTTGTGTAGTCCACTGAGTTGAATTCAATGCTCGTTGTGTAGTGAATCCCAAAATTTTGAGTACCTTGATTGTAGTAGAGAATTTCTTGGCTAATTTCTAGTGCAACCCATGGGGCCCACACATGAATTGAGAGACCATTCACACAACATCTGAAATGTCAATTTTTGTGAGTCAAATAGATGATATCCCCAACATGTTGTTGCTGCAAAGTACCGACAATCAAGTGTGAAGAACACTAAGCCTCAAGTTTGACTCTAGAAAGAAAGGGACTTGGAGTAGGCTTGGAGTAACCAATGTGAAATCTTGAGAGAAATTCGAGAGCACAAATGGATTGTGTATTGTGATCATGGAATAGGTAAAGATATCTCAGTCTCAAGAAAATAGTGCAACAAGCACAAGTCAATCATCAAAAACTTGTCACGGAGGGTAGTTTTTACTGCAAAAATCATGGATGAGGAACTCCCTGTGATCAATAGGTCATCAACATAGAGAACCATAAGGAGTGAATTATCTTGATGCATACCATACACCTGAAGATAAATATCTAGACTAATCACCGACCAGGATGTCATTGGTGATTACTCTAGATATTGATAACTTTTTCCAATTGGCCCAAATGATTCTTGGTTGGTGGCAACTGCCAAAACATGAATTGCATCTTTGTGCAAAAAGTTCTCAACAAGTTGCAATGTTGCAAAGTTGTCAAATTGGTAAATTTTGCAAATTTTTTACATTATCTATCAAATTCTAGCTTCCTTGCCTAGATGTGATAAAAACTCATGTCAAAATATCATTTGACATGATTTTGTATCTCATCTAGGCAAGGAAGCCAACATTTGATAGAAAATGTAAAAAAGTTGCAAAACTTATCAATTTGACAACTTTGCAATTATCATTGCAACTTCCTGAGAAATTTTTGGACAAAGATGCAATTTTTTTTTTTTAAAATTCAATATTGGTCAAAATTTTGACATCCCTTAGTCAAAACATTAACTTAGACCAGTTTATGTTTCGACCATTCTGTGTTGAAAGTTTGCGTCGTGGGTTTGGCATCCTGGTCGGATGGGTCAAACATTTTGACCAAACTTGGTCGAAACATTAACTTGGGCCGGTGTATGTTTTAACCATTGTGTGTCAAAAATATGTGTCGTGGGTTTGACATCTTGGTTGGATCGGTTAAATATTCTGACAAAAGTTGGTCGAAGTTTCGACAAATAATATGGACATTTCAACATGCCAATTTCGACCAAAGCTTGCATAGAAATTTTGACTTAAACTAGGATGTGTTGAACTTTCAACCCAAAAAATACCGACAAAGCAAATTGTGGGTCTTTCGACCAATCTGGGTAGATAATTTGACCAATTTTCATCAAAAATAGGGGCCAATTCTACTAGTGAGTCTCTGCATGAAATGCATGTTTTGCATTTCTCTACATGACAGTTTCTGATGGTGTGCATCTAGAAATGAGTCATTAATTTCCTTAGCTTAATTTATTTTAGATGGAACAAAATTTTTGGTTTCACAGACTTGGTTTCAAAGCTTTATGCTGTTCTTTCTCAAGGATTGGTTAACCTCAAGTTTTTACACTTATTTCTTGTCTTGAAAAATGAAAATGGATTATAATGTATATCGTGATAATTTTGGTCCTAGCTATGATGTGGGTGTTCCACTTCTCATTCATTTCCACTACGTGAATTTTTAGTGCTAGCCTAATTTAAATTATATTTGCCTACTTTTCTAGCTGACAATGAGAGACCTCACAAATTATGAATTGGTATAAATAAAATTTAAAACATAATAGTGGAGTGTGGAACTCATGTATACTTCTGCAAATTTTGTAAAAGTGTGTACTTATGCAAAGAGGATGTATGAAAGAGGATATGTCTTCCTAGATGTTTGAGTCATTGTAAAGAGGGCTTGAGGATAGTGAAGATATTCATGTGTTAACTACTAGAAGAATTGATCCAAAGGTATCTAGACATCAGGTTGTTGTGTTGTTGTTGTGCATCAATGGTGTATCTATTATGTTTCATCCTTCTTCTTCCGAGTAGTGAGCCCTCTTCTTCGGGCAGTGATCTCTTTGGCAATAAGAATTTCTCTATAAAAATCACCTTAACCAGTGTCACCCTAATAGGTGTTCATATATTTGAGTATAATCTTCTCCATGGTTTTTCCCTTAACAGGGTTTTCCACGTAAATCTAGTGTTTCATGTGTTTGGTGGTTGTTGTGCTTTTATGTTTAGATCTTTCTGTTATTAAGGTTTAAATTAAGTTTGGTAGAACTGATTAAAGTTATAATAAGATTTAAAAAATTTGTAGACAACTGATTCACCCCCCTCTTAGTTGTCTTGCATACTCAACAAAAAAAAATATTAATTAATAATATTTTCAAATCTAGGTAGAAGCCTGCAACACAACGATAAGCTGCGAGCCTCATAATTGGGAGGTCTTCGATTCAAATCTAATCAACTTAATAATAATATTATTATTATTTTTAAATTAAAAATAATCTTAGGCTTCGACTGATTACCTATAAAAAATAATAATAATTTCAAATCTTCCCTCTAAAAAGGCCTCATAAAGAGTTCCTCATAACTATCTTTAGATTCATTGATGAAAATATATTGTAACTCCCACTATGAAAACCTATCATAAATATCAAATCCATTAATGCCTCTTGATTTGGATCCACTATAATAATAATAACTCTAATATTTATTTTCCTAAAATATGTAAATTACATTGGGACAATATAAATATTAAATAAATACTCTTTCCCATTGTATCATATCATATTCGACTTACTATTTTTGGTCAATGAGAATTTAAAATATTTAGTAAGTACTATATTTGGAATAAGGGTCATAACAAAAAGAAATTTAAGACTAATTTGAGCAATCAATTAGCTTATGCTATCTCACCTTTTAATCCTTCAAACTAAGATTCATTTCCTAATGATCTTATTTTCCCTTTGGATGTTGAAAAGACATGGGATTTGTTCTTTGATGGTTCTAGATGTCAAAATGGCTTTGGTGTTGGTCTTATATTAGTACCTTCTTTAGGAAAGTCAATTCCTTTATCCCATCATCTCATTTTTATGAACCAATAATATTGTTGAGTATGAAGACCTTATTGCTGGTCTATATGTGGTTTCATTTCAATACCTACATATCTTTGGTCATTCACACTTGATCATAATACAAATAACGGGAACTTATCAACAAAAAAATGTATCTTAGTATCATGACTTAAATTTATCATTGTTAAAAATCTCTTCTTCTTACACCATAGATATACTGAATACACAAGGCAACTGAGAGAGGTGGGGGGTGAATCAATTGTCAAATAAAATCTTAAACCTTTTACAACTTCTTATATTAAAGACAATACTATGACAATGAAAGAACAATGTATTCTACACAATTGTACTAGTGAATGCTAGATTTACATTAGAAAACCTAATGAGTAAAAACCCGCAATGAGAAATCTCACAATATAAAATAATTTACACAACTTGTTTTAGGGCTACAACCCAAGGAATAAACTACTCCATAAAATAATGCTTTTATGGATACATCAAAGGAATTTCACTACTCCTTGATTATGATAACATTTAGAGAAGGAGGCTATAACCTCAAAACAACATGACAAATAAATGAATGTCGACTGCAACACAACTTGACCATCAACAACCTTCAATAGACTATTTTCAAAAGAAATCAGGTAGTTATGAATGTATATACCTTTAGCACATTGATTCCAATAATCATTAGGAATTTTTATCACACACCAAAAACTTCCACAAACTTCCTCAAGTTATAAATTAAATGATACTTCATTTATATTTTTCTCAAGCTCAAACAATCTTCTCTAAGTCAGCCATGATGAAACGTGTGTACATGATATGTGAAATGACCACATAGGTCAGACCTAAACACCTTTGTAGTGTAAGAGAAGTGTAAGAAGACCAAATCAAGAGGTAAATATGATGCAAAACTCATCGATACACTTCTCTAGGCTGACGCAAACTAAAAATCAATATCACAATCAAATTGGGTTAGCTAGGCAACCACTTGTCATTTCAAACACCCAATTGAATTGTGAAAGATTACTAGAACCATATGTAAACATCTTTCAAAAAGACAAAGAAACACATATATAATTTAACAATATTCTAGAACCATGCATACATTCAAGAATGTATATAAAAATTGGTGCAAAGAAACTAGACATGAGAAACCTAACGTCATATGGAACCAAGCAACTAGTCTTGAGATTTAGAAATAAGAATCATACTTGCAGTAGTGCTAAATCTTTGAAACATTAAAGGAAGTAAGAAACAGACAATATGAGAACATTATCCAACAAAAATATCAAATAGTTTTAAATACAAATCTAAAGGTGGAGGACTATCTCCCTTAAACTCACACCACTGTCAAATACAGTCTGATACCCAATCATTTCTAACTTTTACTATAGAATGAATTAAGACATGACACTCTAGATTTATCATCTTCTAAGATCCGTGAACAAAAATTTTAATTTTCCTAAGAATATATTCAAGAATAAATAAATTCAAAGAAAATCCTTGACCCAAATACATTATCACTAGCACACCAAAGTTGCAATAATCTAGAGCATCTAATAAACAATCATTTTGACAACCAAGAAAGAAAGTTAGTCATTCATACATAGGTTGAAGTTGTCCAAAACATGTAATTCTCCAATTATACTTCACTTTGTCAAACATAGAACTTTATTCTATGTATTCAACAACCAACTCATTCATATTATAATTCTATGTTTTATTTATTCAACGATCAGTACCATATGTATTTAACAATTATCTCCATGTGATCAACATTCATATGTCTTCAAAAATCAGCTCCATGTGATCACCATACATATTGCATAATATTGTAAAAATCTCTCATCTTCATCTTCGTCTTCATCTTCATCTTCATCTCTATTAGTCAATCAAGTTTACATCAATAAAAGGATAACAACATATTGCAACAATCTATCTCTTTTTCATTGATGGAAACACCCAATGCATATTCTCTCCTTCTTTGAAATTAAGGGGAAAATGGTAAGGGGACTTTGTTTGAATTTGCAACAAAAGCATGCTCCCCCTTACTATATTAATCCACTACACAAATGCTTTGTTAGAAAACCTACTACCTTCTCTCCTTGAGAGGCAACCTTTGTCAGTCCGAGATAAAGATATAACTTAAAATGCTCACCTTGGATATATGTGTCATCTATGCATCTTAGTTGGAAGGAGGGACAATAATCACTAATATATTTATGAGATACTTAAATGTATCTTTTGAAAGATCCTTTGTAAAGATGTTCACAACCTGATCCTTTGTAGGAATATATTATAGCTTCACTTTTTGATCTGCAACTTTTTCCCTAAAAAAGTAATATCATATATATATATGCTTCATTCTTGAATGCATCACTAGATTCTTTAATATATTAATGGCACTTGTATTTTCACACAAAATAGAATAACCTTATTATATGATACCTTAATGTCCTTCAAGATCTAATTCATCTAAAAATACTCAAGTGCAGCAAGGTGCTAGTGCAATATACTTTTCTTCTAATGCTAATAATAACACTAAGTCTTGCTTCTTACTAATCCATGAGACTAGTCTTCTTCCCAAGAAGAAAGAACCTTCGCTTGTGCTTCTTCTATCATCTACACAACTTTCCCAATCAATATTAGTGTATTCACTCAACGAAAAATCATTTTCCTTTGGATACCACAGATCATAGTCCAAATTTATTTTCAAATATCTAAATTTCCTTTTAATTACCTTCACATGAGTTTCTTTGGGTTTGGCTTGATATCTTGCAACCAAACATACCATAAGCATGATATCATGTGTAGATGAGTTTAAATATAGTCATCCTCCAATATTATCTATATATATTGAGTCTAATCACCTTTAGGAGACTCATCATCCTTGCCCAAGTTATAACTAGTAGCTATAAGAGTTGCAGAGAAGGGGATTTTCTAGCCTTAGGATATTGAGACTCCAAAGATAAAATAAGCCTTACACTACGTCACTTTACTAGCGCTCTAGTGAGATAGGATGATAAATTAAATAAAAGGACTACTAACTAAAAATAAAAATTGAAATGTTGAAATAACTAGTAAATATAGAGAGATAAGTGTATGTTGTTTCTAGAAATGAGAGACTAAACTAATGAACTTCTTACCCTAAAGTAGACAAGGTCTTGATCTCAGACAGCAACGCATTGTGGGGATGTTTGAATACCACGTTGTTGTTTGTATGGATAGATAAAATAAAACAACCTAAATTTTATCTTGCATGTTCCTCTTCCCACCAAAAATCTATTCGTCACCTACACATAAATGTTGTGATTGGGACTATATAGGGGCGTATCGTAGTCAAACCCCCATTTTGGTATTTCCAACTCCATAGATAGACAGATAAATAAATTTAGAATAAAACTAATAAAAATAGCGTAATAGAAAAAAAAAAAAACTGACTTAATGAAGGATAAACCATATTGTTACTCAATTGATGGAGATGATGATGAAGACCAAGATCATAGGTATACAAGATTGTAGAAAGGATTAGATCATTTGTTATTTTGTCATTGATGTCAAGCAATTGATTTCTGGTTCATATTGAATTCCCATATCTTTCGAAGTTGATTTAATTGGGAAAGTTAATAAAAAATCAAACAATGATAAGTTCATATTGAGATAAATGTTTTCTACTTTATCAAGTCAGTAAAGCAGATTGGGCAATTCAGTAAGACTAAATAGTTAAGTTATCAAGCATAAAGAATTTTGTTGGTAAAGGGTTGTGAAATTTGGTCAAGACACCGAGACATTGAGGCACCAAGTAGTGCATGTTAGTCACCAAGCTGAGAGTTAGATGCCGAGCAGAATAGATGTTAGAAACAAGGATAAGAACACATTTAATGGTGAGCCATAGTGATGTGGAAGATTCCAAGGATGAAGAAGTTAGTTACAAGATCTACGCACATGAAAATTCAAGGTAAAGATCTATGATATAGATTAAGCAAAAAAAGTTATGGTTTTACTTGCAAGAAAATTTCAAGTTCCAAGGTGATACTGAAGCCGTTCATCGAGTTTCAAATTCACTGAATCAGTTTAAAAAGTTGATCTAATGGCTGAAAATGATTGAGGGAAAACCTAATCAAGGAGATTAAGAGGCAAAAACAAAGTCTATTTAAAGGATGAATTCGAATAATACAAGAGCTGGCAAGTTGAATTGTTCAAGTGCTACCAAGTGATGAAATGAAGAGAAAAGAGGTGTAAATACGAGTCTAAAGTAGAGATTGATGAAGTGTTGATGAAAGTAGTTAGAGAGTGCATAAGGGATCTAATCAAGCAAGAGGTAGTTGCAGTTTAATAGATCATTTTATACATTGTTGCTAATTTGCATTTGTAACAAAGAAATATCTTAACCGAGTGGACTTAACAGTCTTATTATAAAATCCTTGAAAAAGGTGACATTCTAAAAGAGTGTTCAAATCCCTCTAACTAGTTCACTCCTAATAGGGTGAAGATCTTAACGGGTCTAAGGTAAATCCCCTAACAGGGTCACATATAACAATGTGTATTGTAATCTTTAACAGGATTGGCTTTAATTGGGTATACTTCACAAGAGTATTTTCATTTGTGGGTGACAATTCCCACAAAGGTTTTTCCCAAATTGGGTCTCCTCGTTAAATCTGGTGTTAAATGTGTTGAATGTTTCATGTGCATGATATTTATTGTTTATGCAAGTTGTTGTTTGAGTTATTGAAGTTATTTTTTTATTCGGTTGTTGCATTTGTTTATCCTACCAAGTTCAATCAGAGTTAAATTTTAAATTTTAAAGTATCATAGTTTTCTGATTCACTCCCCCCCCCCCTCTCAGTGATCCAACAATTGGTATTAGAGCTAAGTACTCTAAGAGATAAGTTTATAAGACTTGAGTTAAAGATTCGAAGATGTATAAGAGGGAGGTGCCAAAGTTGAATAAGGATAACTTCTCTACATGGAAAAATAGAATGAGGTTGCACTATACTATCTTGACAATGAGTATAGACCACCACCATTAGGGCCTTTGACACTTGAGAAAATAAGAGAAAGACAAGATCATACACAAGTTATGATTGAGCTATCATCTACTCTCACCGACCTGGAGTTCAATGACCTTAAAGGATGTGATACAACAAAATAGATGTGGGATAAGATTGAATTGGTACATGGTGGAGATCAGCATGTTCAGAAGGCAAAATTTGAAAGCTTAAGAGGCAAATTTGATTCTATGAGAATGAAATAAGGTGAAAATGTTACACAATACATTGCAAGACTGAAGGAAACTGTGAATTCTATCAGAGGTGTTGGAGGATGGATAAATGAAGAAGATGTAACAAGAAAAATGTTGAGGACATCGTTATCGATGTATGCCATCCACGTATATGCAATACAAGAACTGAGATCCATTCCTCATATGACTATTTCACTCGATGTTACTATTGGTAAGTTGATTGATTTTGAGCTTAATGATTTTGATAATAGTTTACCCACCACTACTAAGATTGAGTTTGCATTTAAATAATCTTTGAATCTTGGAAGTTCTAGGGAGTCTAGACCTAGTGATGGTTATGCAAGTAGTGTAAGTGAAAGATTTTATAGTTGCAAGAGTGAGTTAGAAGAAATGTATGTTGAAGATGAAGAAAATGAAAGAGAGTTTGAAGCTCTACTAGCTAGAAGACTACATAGAGGTAAAGGCAAGTACCGAGGTAAGATACCTTTGTAATGTTTTAAATGTAACAAGATTGGTCACATTGCTGCTAGATGCCCTAAAAATGACAATGATGAGAAGAAAGACAACCGAGATGATAACAGAAGAGAAAATAGATTCAGAAGATTCTGAGATTTCAATAACAAAGGTAAGAAGTCATGCCATATTTCTAATGAAGCAATAACCGATGATGACAGAGAAGAAGTTGTATATGTTGTTATCAAAGATAATTCTGATGAAGAATAGCAAGAATAAAAATCCCTAATATCACATGTAAGCAAGAATGATGCCTGGATTATAAACAGTGGTTGCTCACACCATATGACTGGTGACACACTTAATTTCATTACTATGGAAAAACATGATGGAGGATATGTTAGATTCGTTAATGATGTTTCATATCATGTGAAAGGTAAAGGCTCTATAATTCTGTTGAATAATACCAGATGTGATGATGTCTATTGGGTTGAAGGACTAAAGTATAATATGTTGAGTGTGGCACAACTAAAAAATATATTACACCAATTAGAATTTCAGAATGGAAAGGTAAAATTATCTGATCAGAATAGAAGTCTGATTACCACTGGAGAACAATCTAAAGGTAACCTATTTTACCTTGATACATCTACTAAGATTTTTTTATATGCTAAATTTGAAGATGTGTGGTTATGGCACAAGAGGTTATTTCATGTAAATTTTGACAATCTAATTAAAGTGAGAAAAAATAATAGAGTTAGAGGTCTACCGAGATTGGAGAAACATGAGAATGTCATATGCAACGAATGTCAAGTTGGTAAAATGATAAAGTCAAGTTTTACAAATAACTATTACATTACATAAGGAATTTTAGACTTAGTGCACACTGATCTATGTGGACCGATGAGAATAAAAAGATACTATGGTGATAGATATTTAATTTTGTTTTTTGATGATTATTCTAGAGTGATGTTTGTCATGTTTTTAAAATAAAAATCTGAAGATTTCCAAATGTTTAAGTGGTAGAAGGAAAGAGTTGAAAAGGAGACTGGAAGAAAATAGAAGTGTATGAGATCTGATAGAGGAGGAGAGTTTACTTCTGATGAGTTTACACTCTTCTGTAATGAACATGGAATAAAGATACAAATATCTGCACTGAGGACACCACAACATAATGGTATAGCTGAAAGGAGAAACAGATCCATTGTAGATTGTGCAAGAACACTAATGATTGAGAAGGGTATTTCTCAAACATATTGGAGAGAAGCAGTCAATACTGCTACTTACACACTTAACTGAGTATAATTGAAGAAAGGTACACACAAGACTCCATATGAGATTTGGTATGATTACAAACCAAATGTAAGTTATTTCAAATTATTTGGAAGTAGATGCTATATTCTACAAGATGCTAGAGATGATAAGTTTGATTCTAAAGGAGATGAAGGAATATTCTTAGGATATTCTACAAAGAACATACCCTAAAAATGTTTGAACAAGTCTACTAACAAAATTGTGGAAAGGCAAATGTAAGACTTGATAAATTTGCAGAGAAAAATGATGAGGAAAATAAGAAGGAACCTGAGGACTACCAAAGATTTGTATATGTTCAACCTGATGTTCCTGATACCTTACCGAAAGCACAAACCAAGGAGGAAGTTTAATAGAGAGAACTACCACTGAATGATGGAAATTAAATTACACCGACTATCGAGCTTGTTCTAGCAAAGTATGTGAGGAGACACCACTCACCAAGCAAGAGTATTGGAGACAAGAATGCTGGATTTATGACAAGAAGCAAGCTAAGAAACAATACATGCTTAATTTCTAAATTAGAGCCAAGAAGAGTAAAGGATGCAATGGAGAATGAATCCTGGGTTAAAGCTATGAAAGAAGAGATAGATCATATTGAAAAGAAAAACACCTAGACTTTAGTACCAAGCCTAAAGATAAAAATGTTATTGATACAAAGTGGATTTTTAGAAATAAATTGAATGAACGTGAAGATGTAATAAAAACAAAGCAAGACTAGTTTACAAGGGGTGTGCACAAGAAGAAGGTATTGACTATGGTGAAACTTTTGTACCTATTGCACTAGATTAGTAGGAGTTATAATTCTACTAGCATATGCAGCTTCCAAAAGATTTAAAGTCTATCAAATGGATGTTAAGTCTACATTTCTTAATGGTATTCTTGAAGAAGAATTTTATATAGAACATCCTGAAGGATTTGTTGAGAATACTAAATAGGACATGGTATGCAAACTGTACAAGGCACTATATGGTTTGAAACAAGCACCTTGAGCTTGGTATAAAAGATTACATGCATATCTAATTAAGATTGGATTTCAAAGAACAAGTGAAAATAGTATTGTGAATCTGAAATGTGATAGTAATCATAAGATTTTGATTGCTGAAATATTTGTTGATGATATTATGTTTGGAGGCAATAACAGATTATGCATATCTTTTGCTGAAGAGATGAGAAAGGAATTTGAGATGTCCATGATAGGGGAGATAAAATTATTTCTTGGACTATAGATTCAACAAGTCAAGAATGGGATCTACATCACACAATCAAAGTACAATAAGGAGATCCTAAATATTTTTGGGATGGAATACTCAAGACTGGTTAGAACACCAATGGTTACTAGTTGCAAATTATCAAAAGAAGATGAGTCAAAGGAAGTGAATGAGACACTCTACCGATCAATGTTTGGTAAGTTACAATATGTTGTACATAGAAGACCTGATATAGCTCATGCAGTTAGTATTTTTGTAAGATTTTATGTCAATCCAAAGGAATCACACATGTCTATAGTTAAAAGAATATTTAGATATCTGAAAGGAACCGAAGACTTTGGTCTACTATACAAGAAAGGAGGAACTTTTGAGTTGAAGGTCTACACTAATGTTGATTGGGCCAGAAACATTAATGATAGAAAAAGTACATGTGGAGGAGATTTATTTTTAGGAGAAAGATTAGTGACATGGCTGAGTAAGAAATAGAGTTGTATATCATAGTCTACTGTCGAGGATGAATATGTAGTTGCAACTATTAATTGTGCAAACATTGTATGGATAAAACAACTACTTGAAGGTATGAAAGAGGAGATTACTGGTCCAGTTACTATTTTCTGTGATACTACAAGTGCTTTAAACATATCAAAGAATCTGGTGATACACTCTAAGACCAAGCACATTTCTATCAAGTATCATTACTTGAGAGAAAAAGTTCAAGACAAGCATGTGATGTTGGAGTATGTGAATTCAAAGGAGAAATTAGCAGATATATTCACCAAACCACTACTGAAGGATGATTTTGAGTATCTCTGAGGTAAATTAGGGGTCCTACCCCTTGCCAACATTCACTAGAGAAAGATGCATGCTGCATCAATTCTAGGACTCAATAGAATATCTATTTTATGATTTTATGCTAGTGTTTAACTTTAGGTGATGCCCAAATTTGTGTACATGAAAGGTATGATCCACTGCCTAAACAAGTTTTCAGGAGTATGCACCTTTGGCATTGTTTTCAAAGAGGAAGAATGAATAATTGATGAACACAATGAAAGAGGGAGAATGATTGATTGAAAGAACAGAAAGCGGGAGAATAAGAATATAGATGTTAAAGAGAGAATGATAAATGAACAAAGAGTGAGAACAAGATCAAACAACTCAAAGGGAATAAAAATAGAATGAACATGTTAGAGTATGCCATCATCAATTGACAGTGTTGCCTTCAATTCCAAAGAGGGAGATTGTTACTCAACTGATGGAGATGATGATGAAGACTGAGATCAGAGGTATACAAGATTGTAGAAAGGATTAGATCAGTTGCTATTTTTCCATTGATGTCAAGCAATTGATTTCTAGTTCATATTGAATTTCCATATCTTTCGAACTTGATTTAATTGGGAAAGTTAATAAACGATCAGACAATGATAAGTTTATATCAAGATAATTATTTTCTACTTTATCAAGTCGGTAAAGAAGATTGGGAAAGTCAGTAAGACTAAATAGTTAAGTTACTGAGAAGAAATAATTTTATCAGTAAAGGGTTGTGAAATTCATTCAGAACACCGAGACATTGAGACACCATCGAGCAGTTCATGTTAGTCACCGAGCTGAGAGTTAATTGCCAATAAGAACATATGTTAGAAACAAGGATAAGAACACATTTAATGATGAGCCACAGTGATGTGGAAGATTCCAAGGATGAAGAAGTTAGTTACAAGATCTACGCATGGGAAAATTCAAGGTAAAGATCCATGGTATAGATTAAGCGGAAAAAGTGATGGTTTTACTTCCAAGAAAAGTGCAAGTTCCAAAGTGATACTAAAGTGGTTCACCGAGTTTCAAATTCACTGAATCAGTTCAAAAAATTGATGTAACAACTAAGAGTGATTGAAGGAAAACCTAATCAAGGAGATTAAGAGGAAAATATAGTCTTTTTAAAGGATGAATTCAAATAACACAAGAGCTGGAAAGTTTAAGTGTTGAAGTAATACCGAGTGATGCAGTTAAGAGAAAGAGGTGTAAATCGAGTCTAAAGCAGAGATTGATGAAGTGTTGATGCCAATAGTCAGAGAGTGCATAAGGGATTTTATCAAGCAAGAGGTAGTTGTAGTTTAACTAATTATTTTATACGATGTTTCTTATTTGCATTTATAACAGAGAAATCTCTTATCTGAGTGGACTTAACAATCTTATTGTAAAATCCTTGAGAAAGGTGACATTCTAAAAGAGTATTCAAATCCCTCTAACCAGGCCATTCCTAATAGGGTGAAGATCTTAACGGGTCTGAGGTAAATCTCCTAATAGGGTCACATATAACAATGTGCATTTTAATCTTTAACAGAATTAGCTTTTAACCAAGCATACTTCAGAAGAGTATTTTCATTTTCTGGTGACAATTCCCACAGAGGTTTTACCCAAATTGGGATTCCTCATTAAATCTGGTGTTAAATGTGTTGAATGTTTCATGTGCATAATATTTACTATTTATGCAAGTTTTTGTTTGAGTTATTGAAGTTATTTGGTGATTTGGTTGTTGTTATTATTTATCCTACCGAGTTGAATCAGAGTTAAGTTTTAAAGTTTAAAGTATCATAGTTTTATGATTCACCCCCTTTCCCCCCCTCCCCTCTCATTAATCCAACACCTATTACATGAGATAAAATGATATTGATAAATTAATAAAAAAAACCCTCTTAGTCGAGCAAAAACACTATTACACAAGATCAAAATGCAAATAGATAATATATGCACTTAAAGATTTGATGAATGATATAGTAAATACGAAAGACAAGAGAGTAGAGATAGTGTTACACAATATAGACCCCTCTCTTGAGATGATATCTTGTGTATATAGATGAGGAGAATAAGTTGTTTCTAGATGGTGTGTAGATTTTGATAGAGCTTCACTATAGAAGATAAAGAAAGTAAAAATAATGAGATTGTGTTGCCAGAGATACAAAAATGAGTGGAATGGAGGATTTTGTTGCTCAGAATGGGTGGGAGTAGCCATTTAAAATGTGTCCAATTGAAGGCATGCACATAAAAAGTGGTATGATGCTAAATATGCACTTTTTGAATTTGGAATCTTTTTGGGACATTTGCATGCCACACAAAAATATGTGCATTGCACAAATGTCTAACTAGATTGACTCTAGATTTGGGCTAGGAGTCCTAAATTCTTTTTTGTTTGGATCCATGATATCATAATGCAAGATCAGGATCATTAATTTTATAATAAATTCTCTATTCTTAATGATCAAGTGTTATAAATTCACAAGATGCAATTTGTGACACTGCATGTTCTCTCGCTTTGGTAGACTAGTCTACTCAAGGGATCAAGTGCACTAAATTTGCTTTAAAAAATATTCATTAAACTTATGCAACACATAAAATTCATTACCTCAAACAAGGATATTCTAGCATTAGTAGAGGTCAACTAGGTGAACAGAGGTGATGTCCCTAGTGCTCAACATGAAACCACATCATCTATCATGAAAAATAAATTACCAAAAATTAAAATTTTGTTAGTGCCAAAAATGGAAGAAGTTACTTCGATGAGAAGAATGCTCAAGAAGCATTAGTATCAGTAAAAGCAAAAAAATATAATGAAGTGTGAATATATGCCCCCTCTTGCTTTTTCACCCAAAAGGTGGGGGAAGATAGGAAGGAAAAGAAGCCAAGATTGCAATAATTTGTTTTCAGGTTTTTGGGAAAGTATTTAGATATATATTAGAAAGGTAGGCCCTAGAAGGGTCATTTATACTATTCATTGCAACATTTTTGTTGATTTTTCTATAGAGATTCAACAAAAATACCTTGTAGATGAGAGTTCTAGGCCACCCAAATTGATGACTTATCCAATTTTATAGAGGAAGATGAGCGCTTGGATGAGGTAGGCCTCATTTCACCTCTTTGCATAATTTTTCATGCATTTTATTTCTTTTCTTTTTAGCAATGCATGCATCCAATTTTTGTGTGGGTGTCTCGGATCTATGCATGCATCTCGAATGAATTTCTGCATTAGCGTCCAGGTTTTGCAAGTGCATCTTGAAATTCTAGACGGGATAGTTTCTTCAAGTTGGACAAGAGTCCTTGGGACTTATATGCTATAAATTTGATAGAGAAGTATACATATGATAGATGTTTTGATACAGATGTTGCATATGAATGATACAGTGTTGTTTATCTACTTGCAAACTCTTCTAGAGATTTGCAAGAATATTGATGGACATCTACTCAACACATTGTGCAATCAGTGGAGTGACCTACTAGTAGGCCACATGATTCATATTTGACAAGTGTACCTCTAGTGGTGTACTAGTTATCATAGATATTGTTTCACGTGCCTATGTTGATGGCGCTAATGGATAAGTGGAATGCAAACATAATGTCCATTCATCTCCATACTTGGAAGATGATGGTTACATTAGTGGGCATGTATTATATCCATTACCTACCCATTTAAGGGGAGTGGGTGGCCATAGATACTACCTTATCCGCATAGGATATTGTTGGCAGTCAACAACAATGCACCAGTAGAGTTATAGATGACACCAAACACATCTACCTGTAATGGCTTGAGCATGATCAATTGCATAGCCTAATTATTAGATGATTTTAGATTGCCATAGTAATATTACATGTTTTCATTGAAGGATGAGGCTCTTGCCATCTGGAGAGCCTCATTCTATATATTAGACAGATTAAGGAGACATCACATGTGTACTCCTAGGATCAGAACATGTTGGCCCATCTATATTACAATATTTATAGATATGTGTGCCTCAAGTAACAAGATCATCACCTACACCTTAGTGTAGGTGTGGATGTTGGAGACATCATAGGCATGAGACCTATACGATTTCATTGTCCCATCTATTCTCAGCTAAAACAAGGCAAGTGGAGGTTTGTGGATCTCATGTTCTAGAGGCTTATCATTGACTATCTGGGAGTTGGGGATGTCATATGGGATCCATATTGAGACATAGCCATGTGAACTACTAATATATATCAGCTCACATGAAATTAGCATAATTGGTTCCTAGTTGGTCATCATGATTACATCGTGGTATTCTAGTACTAGTGATGGTGCATGCAATAATTTGAGCTAGTGAAAATTATTTAAGTAGAGCCTCCCACATATGTAGTAACCAAGAGTGTTTCCTAACCACAATACCTCCCAAGTCCTACCATAGATGACATGTTAGAGATCTGCCAGATAACGATGTTAATGACCTTTTTCCTACACTAGACATTGATGATGTTGGTATGACGGATGGGTTTGCATCCTAGTGGACCACTGCAAGTCTTTCCCCCATTTTTCCCATGGATATAGATGGCAAGGATCTAGGACCCCTCAAGAAAAATAGGAGGAGGCATGGAAAATTTTCTTGTTGGAATGTGATGTTAATGCTATTATTGTTGTTCTAATTAATGGTTTTCATTAATGTCAACATATCTTGTGTTTGGATGTGGATTTGATGCTTTTGTGATCTGGTGTAGCATTATCTAAATGATGTGTTGAGTAGATATATCTTTAGTTGTGTTTGTCCTAGTACCATTCATCTTGCAACATAATGTGGTTCACTCCTTTATGTTTGGACCTATCTGGAAAGTGGTTATTGTGCTTTAAAACATGTGTTTGCATTATAACATGTACATCTTATTTCTTGGTTTCGATTATCATGGCAGTTCTGTAGTATTTTATATTAAGCGAGGAGGTTTTATGTGGTCCACATTTCATTCCTTACCACTACGGGAATGTTTTGTGGTGACTGATTTTTAAATTGTGTTTGGTTGACTTAGATATTTATGATGGTATGGTTGTTGGTATGTTTTTCAGATTGTGCATATATGTGTTGGAATTAATGTTTTATTATTGATGTCAACATATTCTTATTGTTGAAGATAGTGTTCCTGAGAAGTTCAGTGAGATGATTTTTGTGGTATGGATACTATGTTGAATATCATATGCTATGAATATTGTAATGTGTTCGGGGATGTCTTCACTTGATTCAGTTCAAGTGGCAGAGGTTTTCATGTTGATTGAAGTGAGCTATGAAGGATTTATCAGAGACAACTATTTTGGTTATTATGTCAAAGATGGTGTTTCAGTTATTGGATCGGTTTGGAAATATACTTTGTTAATAACCTAGTGGTGAGTTCATTACGTGGATGTGTGTCCTCATCTCAAGTGGTTCGTGATCTGGATGATGGAAATCTATTTTTCTTTTATGATAGTGGTTGCTGATTAATGTTCCTGATGAACAGTGTAGAGATGAGTTTGATTCATGAGACATAGTTGTTCTTGTTGATGTTGTGGTATTTCATGATGTTTTTTGATGTTTCGTGATTGTGTCCTATTCGTGTTTGTGGATCATGTTGGGTTATGTGATAAAAATTGAAGATTCCTCATGTAACATGTTGTTATTCTTATCGTTCTTGGATGACTTGGTGGTGTAGTGTGTTGCAATGGACCGTGGTGTGATATATGGATCTGGAGCATGTTCGAGAATGTTTTTATAGATCATTTCTATGTCTTAGCTGAAATTGAATGGATCACATTGAGTATTGAGATGTAATGAATTAAATTTTTGTAATTAGGTCTTTGGTCGACCTAATTAAAATAAAATTATGTAATATGTATAAATATGTAAGCATTTGTAACTGCGAAGGTATGGAAGAACATATGAGATGCTGACAGAAGAGGTATGAGTGGAATATGCAATTGAGGCAGAGAATTATTGTACTTCATTAGAACTATTCTGGCATATCTGTAATGTTGTATGTGAATTTGTAAGTTTGGACAGTATGTCCTTTATGATTTGAAATTAAAGATTACTGTAAGGCAGTGAGCCTTCCTTGGGATTGAGATCCTTGTTGTATTTGAGCAGTGAACTCTAGGAAATGTGCATGAATGTATGTGAATTCCCCTTTGTAATAATCCTAACATGGTATAGTTCTTTTAACAGAGTACATTAATCTCATAGGTTTGATCCCCACCATGGGTTTTTCCCCTAACAGGGTTTTCATATCAAAAATATTGGTGTTATGTGTTTCTTACTATGTTATGTTCTTGCATTCATGTTTATCTTTAAAATGTGAGATTAAGTTGGTAATTTGGTTAAAGGTCTTGATATTTTGGTCACAACTTATTCACCCCCCCCCCCCCTCTCAGTTGTGTGTGTGTGTATTACATTTATTTTATCAATTGGTATTAGAGCTAGTGCCCTCCTTGGGAAGCTTGGTGTAGGAGCACCTAGGTAGGATAGAAGATGAAATGTAACCTAGGGTTTCTTTGATTTTTTGGATTTTATTGGTTCTAGCCATACCACTAGGTTAATAAAGGGACTAAAGGTCCTAGTGTGTAGTGTGTGAAGTGAGAGGATGTCTATTTAGGTCCTTAGTGACCTTTGAGTCCAATCTAGGTCTATTAGGGTGTTTTGTGATGTTAGTGACAAATGGGACCAACCAAGGAACTAAATGTCCTATTTCATGTTTATACACCATAATTAGTGATTTGGGAAATATTGGACACCTTTTGACCAAGTTTGGATAGCATATCCAAAAAGTTGCTAAAGTTGTCAATGTTGTCATTGACAGTTCATTGACAACATTTGTTGCAAGAATGCAACTTCCAAGGAATTAGTTCCTTAACTATTTTAAACCAGTGTTTTAATGCCTTGGTAAACTATAAGAGGCTATCCTCAAGCATTTTCAAGGGTTGGCAAGTTTATGTCAGAGTGTGTACAGACTGTGTAATTGAAGGACAGTTACAGTTTTTGTATTTTGTGAGGATCTGATATTCTAATGGATTGAATCTACTATTGTAAGCATTGTTTTTGGTAATGTAGATTTTTCTAAGACTTTTTATGGTGGTATTTTGTTAATTTGAATAGTTTTAGTTGCTTTGGTAAAATCTTTTAGTTTTTGTCCTGTCGCTGGTTTGAATTAAGCACTGTATGCAAATGGGGTCCTAGATCCATTTTCCACCCTGGCACTTGCACAGGCTCTTAGATTATGGAAGGTGACTCCATGTACATTATGTATAGTGAAGGAGGGGCCCAAGAGAGCATGGAAGCTATTTATAAGGTGATGCCCTAGGCGAGCCAGAGATGCATGGCTAGGGATCACTAGCAGTTGCAGAGCATTTTGGAGGGATTGAAAGCATTTATTGCTTCAATCAAGCATTGTGGGAAGGTAGTAAGTTGAGTGAAGGAACCCTAACTTGGAGGAGAATTTTGGGTAATTTGTTTTGTAAGCCAAGAAAATCAATTTCTTGTGTAAACTGTGAAAAGGACCTAAAACCCTGAATTTTAGGCATGTTTGTAGGAGGTACTGTACGAACACCTCTGGAAGCCAAGACATAGAAAATCCTTAGGTTCTTGAAAAAAGGTATCAGGATATGGTGGTGCAGAGCACCCTAGGGTTTTAGCTACGAAGCCCTAGCTATTTAGAAATGGTGGTCTGGGAGCAGATCACAGTTAGTATTCAGTCATTTTCCCAAACATTAACAGTTCTTAACTCCTAGCACAAGAGTGGGCCAGTCGCACAGTCGGCAGATGATTCAGCGGTTAACGTGAAATAGGCTGCGATGATACGACAAAAGCTTATCGCCAAGTCACAGGATGATTGACGGTTAACAATAAATAGTCTGCGATTATGCGACAATGGCTATCGCTCAGTCGGCAAATGATTGGCGGTTAGTATGAAACAGTTGCGATTACGCGACAAAGGCTTATCGCATAGTCGGCAGATGCTCAACGGTTAACAGGAAATAGCTTGCGATGAAGCGACAATGGTTATTGTGAAGTCGGCAGATGCTCAGCGGTTAACATGAAACAGTCTGCGATTAAGCAACAAGGGTTATCGCGAAGTCAGCAGATGCAAAGCGGTTAACATGAAATAGTCTGCGACTAAGCGACAAGGGTTATCGCGAAGTCGGCAGATGCAAGATGGTTAACATGAAACAGTCTGCGATTAAGTGAAAATGGTTATCACAAATCCGGTAGATGAAAGACGGTTAACATGAAACAGTTCGCGATGACGCGACAATGTTTATCGCACAGTCGGCAGAGATCGGCGGTTAAGTTAAGAGATGTGGCGACAATGTGACGATAGTGTATCGCCAAGTCGCTAGGTAATCGGTGGTTAAGGGAATTAGTGCTGCAACAATGAGATGACCATGTGTCACGTGATCGTGGGATAGCAGGTGGTTAAATTACCCAGTCTTGCGATAATGCGACAACAACGTATCGCTCGACATGCATGGCTATTAGGACTCGCGACAGTGTGACTAACATTCCGAGTATAGGTTGACTTGTCAACAACGCAGAGGGAATTGGAAAAGTCAGTGACATAGAGGAAAAGGAGGTCCACATCGACAACCATGCAGAGGAAGATCTTGATGACAGTTACAGGAAGAAGATGAAGAGCCGAGGCAGTTAGAATCTTCAGACGGCAGGTAACCTAGAAACGGTTACAAATCAAGAAGAGGCCGAATATATAATCAAGTAAAGAAAACCTATAGGAGGTTGTTGAAGAACTGGAATTGTGAAGACTAGCAGGAGAATTTTTTTGTGTGTGTGAATTGTAACTTTCTAATTTTCAATAAGAAGAGTTTATCGGTGTGTTCTGTGTAGATTTGTATTGTGTACAGACTTCTGTAGAGTAGGTTTTTGAATTCAGTCAGGTCTCATGGATGCTTTTTGACTCTTATAATCCATCCTATGGAGTGTGACCGTCAAGAAGCATCCCTCATGTATTTTATTTCTATTTCTGTGTTTGGGATTGAGAAGAGACTAGTTAGAATTGTAGACAAGTCCTAGGCGAGCTAAATGGTCCGGCTAGAGAACTTGTAGGAGAGAGAGATAGAAGGAGAAGGTGCATGACTGACTTTATTCAGTCATGGAGAGAAAGATAAGATGAAGAGTG
>MU225926.1:3396456-3407033 GCA_018584345.1 Thuja plicata
TATATATATATATATATACATACTTATGCGCGCACACACACACATATATATAGGTGCGCACTTGTGTATAGGGGTATATATTTATATATACATATACATACATATATATCCAGGTACGTGCTTATGTATATATATATATACATACATACGCACACACCTATAGGTGTGTGTGTGTGTATATATATATATATATAGCTTTTTTAGTTTTTTCTTCTTGTGTTTGTTTTAGTTTTTATTTTTAGCTACTTTTATTTTTCTTAGTTTAATCAATTTTGTATAGGCTAATTTTGTTGTAGTTGTCTTCCTCTTTAGAGTTGTGCTTTTGGTTTTTATTCTCTCTCTCTCTCTCTCTCTCTCTCTCTCTCTCTCTCTCTCGCTCGCTCGCTCGCTCGCTTTGTGTGTCCTCTCTACCCCCTTTCCCTTCTTATATCTTTTGAGTGAGGCTTTGTCTGCAACTTATTTTTACATTTCTTGCACTCTCTCATCCTGATGATGGATCACGGAGTGTGATCCGAAACGTTGATGCTAAAAACACTGACACAATCAAATCCAGAAGAAAAAAAATGAATTAAATGGATTGTGGAAATCTGATAATGTTGACTATATGCTTTAGTTCAGTCCCTTAGAAAATGGAGGAATTATCTGTGGCCTAAAGAGTTTGTGGTATTTATTGACAAAGAAGCTCTTAGCTACATAAATACTCAGGAGAAACTAAGAAATAGGCACTTGAAATGGATGGAGTATTTACAAGCATTTACCTTTAGTATAAAGTATAAGAAGGGACAACTCAATAAGGTTGCAGATCCCTTAATCCGGAGGTTACTTACAGTCCAAGAAGTCCAACTAAATAGCATTGGAATTGATAGTTTCAGAGACTTATACAAGGTAAATGAGGACTTTGGGGAAGCATATCAGGTATGTGTTGAATTTCAAAACCATTTTCATAGCAAGTTCTCAGAGTTTACTTTACAAAATGGACTGTTATTCAGGGGTAACCAGTTATGTGTTCCAAGAGGCTCTATGAGGATGAATCTCATACAGGAGAAATATAATGGATCTCTAAGTGGTCATTTTGGTATGAACAAGACATTAGAGCTTGTGCAAAGGTTCTACCATTGCCCAAAGTTGGTGAAAGATGTCACCAAATATGTGGAGGAGTGTGTTATTTGCATGAAGGCAAAAGGAGGAATGAGTAATGCAGGGTTGTATCAGCCTTTACCAGTCCCTAACTGTCCATGGGAGTGTGTGAGTATGGATTTTATTTTGGGCCTACCCAAGACTAAGCATGGGTATGATAGCATTTATGTAGTTGTTGATAGATTTAGTAAAATGGGACATTTCATTCCATGTAAGACTACTAATGATGCTAGCCACATAGCCTATTTGTTCTTTAAGGAGATTGTGAGGATTCATGGTCTTCCTTTGAGCATAGTGTCAGATAGGGATGTGAAATTTATGAGCCATTTTTGGAGGACATTATGGACTAGATTGGGTACTAATCTATCTTTTGGTTTAGCTTACCACCCTCGAACTGATGGCCAAACTAAGGTGGTAAACAGGGTGTTGGGTAACCTATTGAGGTACCTAACTAAGGAGTATGGGCAGACTTGGGATGTGGTCATTCCCCAAGAAGAATATGCTTACAATGACAGTAAGAACAAAATGATAGGAAGAAGCCCATTTGAGGTGGTTTATGACATGCACCCTAGAGGTGTTTGTGAGCTCAAGGATCTTAGAGGTATGAAGTATAGAAGTGGACATGCTGAGGACTTCACCCATACTATGAAGGAGATACAAGAATAAGTAAAGAAGCAAATCCAAGATAGTCAACAAAAGTTGAAGCTTAAAGTTGATGAAAAGAGGAGAGATGTTCAATTTGAGGTGGGTGACTATGTGATGGTTCACTTGAACAAATCAAGGCTACAGAAAGGTGTCCCTACCAAGATTCAGATGAAAAGGGTGGGACCTTGAAAAATCTTAGCCAAATATGGGGATAATGCCTATAAGATCGACTTACCATCAGACTTGAGCATATCTTCGGTGTTCAATGTGCAGGACTTAATCCAGTTTAGAGGAAAGATAGATGAGATCATTCAGGGAAGTCATGGAATCAATGGGGATGTTGAGGCTACTGTATTGCCTCCCAAACCACAGATGGTAGCTGAAAAAGTTCCATACTCCCAGGTCAAGAATACTACAAGGCATAAAGTCTACATGGAACACCTGATACAATGGAAGGATAGACCAGATTCAGCGGCCTCATCGATTGTAGAGGTAGACTTCAAGAAGGTGGGCATTTAAGAGGATATCTTGTCCACAAGAGTGACATAGCTTTCCTTGTTGGGGAGTATGGTGCAGGAGCACCTAGGTAGGCTTAAAGATGTAATGTAACCTAGGGTTTCTTTTATTTTTTCTCTTGTAGTGGTTCTAGCCAGACCACTAGGTTAATAAAGGGACTAAAGGTCCTTGTGTGTAGTGTGTGAAGTGAGAGGATGTCTATTTAGGTCCTTAGTGACCTTTGAGTCCAATCTAGGTCTATTAGGGTGTTTTGTGATGTTAGTGCCAAATGTGTCCAAGAAAGGGAATAAAGGTCCTATTTCATTTTTATACACCATAATTAGTGATTTGGGAAAGATTGGACACCTTTTGACCAAGTTTCGATAGCATATCCAAAAAGTTGCAAAAGTTGTCAATGTTGTCATTGACAACATTTGTTGCAAGAATTTAAATTCGAAGGAATTAGTTCCTTAACTATCTGAAACTGGTGTTTTAGTTCCTTTTTCAACTATAAGAGGCTATCCTCAATCATTTTCAAGGGTTGGCAAGTTTATGTCAGAGTGTGTACAGACTATGTAATTGAAGAACAGTTACAGTTTTTGTGTTTTGTGAGGATCTGATATTCTAATGGATTGAATCTACTATTGTAAGCATTTTTTTTGGTAATTTAGATTGTTCTAAGACTTTTTTTCATGGTAGTTTTTTAATTTGAATAGTTTTAGTTGCTTTTGTAAAATCTTTTAGTTTCTTTCCTATCACTGGTTTGAATTGAGCACTGTATGCAAATGGGGTCATAGATCCATTTTCCATCGTGGAACTTGCACAGGCTCTTGGATTATGAAAGGTGACTCCATGTAAATTATGTACAGTGAAGGAGAGCCCAAGAAAGCATGGCAGCTATTTATAAGGTGATTCTCTAGGCGAGCCAGAGATGCATGGCTAGGGATCACCAGCAGTTGCAGAGCATTTTGGAGGGATTGAAAGCATTCAGTGCTTCAATCAAGAATTGTGGGAAGGTATTAAGTTGAGTGAAGTAACTCTAACTCATAGGAGAATTTTGGGTGAGTTTTTTTGTAAGCCAAGAAAATCAATTTCTTGTGCAGACTGTGAAAAGGACCTAAAATCCTGAATTTTAGGCATGTTTGTAGGAGGTACTGTACGGACACATCTGGAAGCCAAGACCTATAAAATCCTTAGGTTCTTGAAAAATGGTATCAGGATATGGCATTAGTTTTCTGACTTGTTAAGATTTTTTACAAGTTATTGCAGAAAAGGAGCCTAACTAGGCCTAATGCTAGTAGCCCTCTTTTGGGTGTAATTGACTTGGAATTTGGAACTCGTTGAGGGTTTCAATCCCAAAGATATTTGTGGACATTGGAATTATTCCAATAAAAAATCTTGAAGACTACCTTTCCACATGGAATAGTTTGGGATCCATTTGGATTAGTTTGACCAGATGAAGCAAGAAAGGCCCATTGAAGCCTAGGTAGGAGCATGGTGAGTTTTGATTCTACATTGTTGGTGTTCACTAGTTTAAGGGATTAGGATATTGTGAGGAGAATCCTAAGGAGGATAGGGTTAGTTGAATAATCCTAGTAGTTCAATAGAATGGCCTAGGAGCCCCTAGAGGAAGCTAGGGAGAAGCAAGAACAAGTGTTACATCAAAGCTTAACCGCTTGAGGAGATCCGACATGTCAACCTTTAAGAAGGAGATTCTGAGATTTGATGGAACAAACTATACTATATGGAAGGAGCAGATTATTACACACTTGAGATGTCTAAGTGAAGAACATTGGGTTGTTACAAAGAAATATTACAAGTCTCCTACTAATCTATCTACTGTGACCATTGATGAAAATAAATAATTTGAGTGCAATATGATAGCAAAAGAAGCTTTGAAGAGTTCCTTATCAGATAATGAGTGCACAAACATTTTAGGATTAGAGACTGCACATGAAGTATGGAATAAAATTGGAGAGATTATATGAAGGAGATGTGTTTTTTAAGCAATCCAAGCTACAAAATCTAAAAGGAAAATATGAATCATAGAGGATGAGCGAAGATGAAAACATTACTTCCTATGTGAATAAGATCAATGAACTTGTTTGTGGAATCAGATGTGCTGGTGGAACATTGGATGAGAATGAGATTGTTTCTAAAATATTGAGATCCTTTCCTATTCCTTACAATCATAAAGTTGTGTCTATTGAAGAAATCAGAACCGCGACTACTGTGACAAGAGATACATTTATTGGTAAGATATTTTCTTTTGAAATGAATGAATTTGGAGATAGACTTCATAAATTTGAATATGCATTTAAAGCCACTATTTCTAAGGATAAGAAAATATATGACCCTGGAGAAAGCTCATCTAAGGTTGGTAGATATGCTAAGGAATGGGAACAAAATGAGAAAGAAGAAAGAGAGCTTGAAGCCCTAATTACAAAGAGACTACCTAAGGGATCTAGTAAGTATCAAGGAAAGTTGCATTTAAAGTGTTTTCATGTAATAAGATTGGTCATATTGCTTCAAGATGTCCTGATAGAGATAATAAATACAAGCCTAATAAATTCAAGTCTAAATATCAAAATAAGTGCTATTATGTTTTTGATGAAGATGTGTCTGATGATGAATCTGAAAAGAGTGAAGATGAGATTGTTTTTATTGTTATTAAAGATGAAGATCCTGATTTTGTGAGGGAATAGAAAGCCTTGGTTTTGCATGTGGATAAGAAAGATGAATGGGTTATTAACAGTAGATGGTCACAACACATGACCAGAGACAAAAAAAAATTTGTGAAATTGGAAAGATATGATGGTGGTGTTGTCAGATTTGACGATAATACTCCTTGCATGATCAAAGGGAAAGGTTCTATCACTCTTGATGGTAAGACTAATATTGATGATGTTCTATATGTTGAAGGTTTGAAATATAATCTATTGAGTGTTGGACACCTAGTTGATAAAGGATACAACTTACAATTCAATGATGGAATGTGTAAGATTATTGGAAGCTCTAGAATTGAGATTTATAGAGGGAGAAACACTTAAGGTAATATGTTTCATTTGAAAAATTCTGAAAGTAGATGCTCGATTGCTAAGATTGATGACAGTTGGTTGTGGCATAAGATATTTTGTCATGTGAACTTTGATAGAAATGTGAATATAAGTACTACAACATTTTTTAGAGATCTTCCTAAAATGTTGAAGCCTACTAATGCGATGTGTAATGAATGTCAGCTGGATAAATTGAATTATTATTTGAGTGGGATTTTAGATTTGGTGCATAATGATCTATGTGGTTCTGTAAGAACAAGAAGCTATTATGGAGACAAGTATTTCATTCTATTCATTGATAATTATTCTAGAATGATGTGGGTTACATTTTTGAAAAAGTAATCTGAAGCCTTTGAAAAAATCAAGATTTTTAAAGCTATGGTTGAGACTGAAATAGGATTGAAGTTTAAATGTCTGAGATTAGATAGAGGTGGTGAGTTTACTTCTACTGAGTTTAACAATTTCTTTGAAGAGCATGGAATAAAGAGACATATGTCTTCTCCTCAGACCCCACAATAGAATGGAATTACAGAGAGAAGAAACAAAACTATTCTAGAGACTGCTAGAACCATGATGATTGATGGGAATATTTCACAGATCTATTAGAGAGAAGTTGTTAGCACTGTAGTATACACTTTAAACTGAGTGAAAATTAAGCATGGAACTGGTAAGACACCTTATGAATGTTGGTATGGTCATATTCCTACAATGAAATATTTTAGAATTTTTGGAAGTAAATGTTATATCAGAAGAGATGGAGACCTAGGGAAATTTGACCCTAGATGTGATGAGGGAATATTTCTTGGTTACTCTACAAAAAGACAATCATATATATGTTATAACCTTAGGTTGAAGAAATTAATTGAAAGTGAAAATGTGAGAGTGGATGAAAAAAATTCAGAAACAGGTCAGATCTTGCAAATATAAATCAGATGATGAAGAAGAGAGTTAGATTGTGAAAGCATAGAATCAAAATCAGAATTAGAATGGATCGGTAGAACAAAATCCAATTAATGATGAATTGGAAAAACAAGAGTCTACTACAAAAGAAACCCAAAGACTCCAAGGTATGTAAAGTTAAATCATTCATAAGGTCAGATTATTGGTGATAAAAATCAGGGCATTTAGACTAGAGGAAGAATTGTTAGAAGTGAAATTTGTTTGATTTCTAAGATTGACCGTAAAGATGTTGATGAAGCATGTAAAGATGATAGTTGGATTAAAGAGATGAAAGAGGGATCGGAATAAATTGAAAATAATAAGACATGGATTCTTATTCCTAGACCTAATGACAAGAATGTGATCGATACTAAATGGGTATTCAGAAATAAATTGTATGAAGAAGGTGAAGTGGTTTGGAATAAATCTAGATTTTTTTGCAAGGGATACTCACAGTGGAAGGTATTGAATTTGAGCAGACATTTTCTCCTATTTCTAGAACTAAAGTTGTTAGAATGGTTCTTGAATATGCTACTTACAGATATTTCAAGGTATATCAGATGGATTTGAAGTTTGCATTCTTGAATGGAGAGTTGGAAGAGGAAGTATACATTGAGAAACCATATGGTTTTCCCTTGACCAATGAAGATGACATGGTTTGTAGATTAAAGAAATCACTTTATGGATGAACCTAGTATGCAAGATTCTAGATAAGTATTATCTGACACTTGGTTTCGGTAAAGGTATTGTTGATAGTAATTTCTACTTCAAAATTAATCATGATAACACTTTGATTGTTGAAGTATTTGTGGATGATATTATTTTTTGTGGAAATGAAAAGTTGAGTAAGGAATTTGCTGATGAGATGCAAAAATAATTTGAGATGTCTCTAATAGGTGAGATGAAATTTTTCCTTGGACTGTAAATTATACAAACTGATAAAGGTATTTTCATATCTTATTCTAAGTATGTGAAAGATTTATTGAAGAAATTTGGTATGGATGATTCTAAACCTGTTGGTAATTATATGATTACTGGTTGAAAATTGACAAAGATTGATGATACACCTAATGAAAATCAGACAAGATACAGATCTATGATCGATGGGTTACTATACTTGACACAAACTAGACCAGATATTATGAATTTTGTTTGCATTATTGCTAGATTTCAAGAAGAACCGAAGGAATCACATGTTATTGTTAAGAGGATATTCATATACTTGAAAGGGACATTTGAATATGGATTATGGTATGGAAAAGATGATGATTTTACATTGAGTGCATTTACTAATGTGGATTGGGTAGGTAATGTGGATGACAGAAAGAGCACTAGTGGTAGAGCATTCTTTTTTGGAAAGAGATTAGTTTCATGGGCAAGTAAGAAACAAAATTGTATGTAAGAGTCTACTATTGAAGCTTAATATATTGGTGTTGCTACTAATTGTACACAATTAATGTGGATGGAGAAAATGTTGAAAGATATCAGAGTGATTAGTGATGAGCCTATTACTATTTAGTGTGAAAATTCAAGTTTCGTCAATATTTAAAAGAACCATGTGTTATATTCAAAGAAAAAGCATATTTATATTAAATATCATTTCTTGAGAGATAAATTCAGTGAGAAAGAACTCAAATTGGAGTATGTGTCTACTAAAGAGAAGATTGTAGATATATTCATGAAGCCATTGCCAAAGGATATTTTTGAGTATCTCTGAGGTAAGCTTGGGATGATTTCCCCTCTTGATCAGACCTAGAGATGCATTGAGATGCATCACTCTATTGTGCTTATAGATCTTTCATTCTTATGGATTGATATTTTGGTGGCTACTATTGGAATAGTCCCAAGGGATAACTGAGAGGGGAGGTGAATCAGTTATCAGATATTTTAATTCTTTCCTCCAATTAATTACATAATATCATAAGCACATACACATTTAAGATTACATAAAATAGAACACCACAATTTTGGTTACGGGGAAACCAAACTAGGTAAAAACCCCAGTGGGAATTAGCACCCACAAAGAACTGTACTTGAGTATAATAATTCCTATTAGAAGATCTTTACAACCCTGTTAGAAGTTGTTCTTTACAATGCAATAAGTACAGTGACCTGGTTAAGGTTCAAATCCTGTTAGGAGTCTTTACAAATAACCTTGTTAGGGGTGAGGACTCACTGTCCAAAAGCTCACTGCTAATATGATAAAGGCTACAACCTTCAGTAAAATAGATATACACTATATCTGATAATGAACTATTTGAGTAGACCTATTGTCTTGATTAGTTCCAATGAATTGTATATACTCTCTGCTTCTTCACATAGATCCTTATCTAATGAATGAAATGGCTTTACTATCCCAAAACAATCAACATTTTATTCTGTCCTTTTTCTGTCTCTTTTCTATCATTCACACTTGGTGATCTTCAAATGAAATACTATAAGTATATTCTCCAAAAGATATGATCTTTATCGGCTTTAGGAATCCCTTCAATGCTTCTTTAGTTGGCCAAACCAAGCATGCAACATAATTAGAACCGCACAACTCAAACTGAATAAACACATCGCTTCTCATAGTCGGCTCCACCAAAATTACCCAAACGTCATGCTTCAGATGAAACACAATTAGCGCCTTTGGTTAATTAACTTAGACTCATAACTAAACATGAATATGAACATGAAAATCCCATAGATAGACGCAACTGAAGAATCAATAAAATTATTGTCGACTTTCTGAAAACAATCTTCTGAAACTGTGTCCGGTAAACAGAGTAACATAACTCAACTATTATTGAACATCTGAATTTGCGTGTATGTACATGGTGTAGGAATTATGTCTGAAACATACAAACAACCGTACAAGGCTTCCACATATCCATAATGAAAAGTGAATACAGTTCACTGTTGTATACTATATGTTGTCATCAATGAAAAACATACAGTCAACTATTTGCACAGAAGAAAATCTCCAACAATCTCCCCCTTTGACATTCATGGCAACATATGATATGAAAAACACCATCAACCCAAAGTATCCTCCTTTTTACAATCTTCTCAATATCCTCATCAAAGGTTCCTCTTCACTGTTGCAACTCCTCTAACTGTGTTTTTATTTTCATGACTATATACTCCCCCAGAGTATATGCTCCCCATTACTATATACTCCCCCTTTGACATCAATGGAAAAGGGTGCCAAATACCATTAAGCATAGGTACCACTCCATAAGTAGAGTAGTCAACCATTCATTAGTCACCAAGGACTAATGCTCTTGCTGCAAATTCTAATTAGATTCAGGAAAGGGAATTACTCCTAGCTTCTCCCTGAGATACTCAAAAGTATCTTTTGATAAAGGCTTTGTAAAAATATCTGCTAACTGTTCTTTAGTGCTCACATAATCCAACTTTACTTCTTTGTCTGCAATTTTTTCTCTTAGAAAATGATATTTTATTTCAATGTGTTTTGTCTTTGCTTGCATCACAGGGTTCTTTGACATATTGATAGTGCTAGTTTTATCACAGTGAATAAAAATAGGATAATCAATCTAAATTCCAAAGTCTTTTATCATCTGTTTGATCCAAAAAATTGTAGAACAATTCAATGCTGCTGCTACATATTCTGCCTCAGTTGTTGACTAAAAAATACAATTATGCTTCTTGCTTGTCCAAGTGACCAATCTGTCTCCAAGGAATAATGCTCCTCCTGAGGTACTCTTTCTATCATCAACACAACCTGCCCAATCAGCATTTGTATACACATGAAGTTGTACATTATCTGAGTTAAGATACCATAAACCATAGTCTATAGTTCCCTTTAAGTATATGAATATTCTTTTTATTGTCATTAAGTGATTTTGTTTAGGTTTAGCTTGAGTAAGATATATGAGTTTTCCAATCATAGACTCGTATAGTGTCTTGTCAACTACTATGGAATCATCATCTTTAGAAAGCTTGCTTCCTGTTGCCACAGGGGTGCTTACTAGCTTGTAATCTTCCATCTTGAAAGTCTTTAATATCTCCTTCATATATTTAGACTGATTTATGAATATGCCTTTGTTTGTTTGTTTTACATTTAATCCCAAAAAATATTTGATAGGTCCAATCATGCTCATTTAAAATTCACTATGCATCTCTTTTGCAAATTCTGCACTAAGCTTGTCATTACCTCCAAAAATAATGTCATCATGATGAAGGGTGCTCCCCTTAATGCCACAAACACATAACAGAAACAGAGAAGCAACAATAATTTGCAAGAACAGAAAATGGGCTTCTTATTATCTCCACAAATGTGGAATTACAAACTTTCAGAAT
>MU225926.1:3428171-3463818 GCA_018584345.1 Thuja plicata
AGCATCACCATGATCTCACAAATCAGATTATCCTTATGAGTCAAGAAGCAAATAGAATAAATGTAGAACTCATTGAAAGAATACAGATTATCGGTGAACTAAGAGAAGAAAATGAAAAGCTAAAGCACGAGATTAGAATTCAGCAACAACATAATGAGATTATCAGAAAGGCTGAAGAAAGAAATAAAAGAATGGATGACTTTCTTGAAGGACAACGAAGAATCAACAACAATAGTATAGGCTTTACCGAAAATGGAGAATCATCAAATCCAAAGAATGTCTATGAAAATCCAAGACCAAGAAAGCTAACATGCAAGCACTATGGAAAGAAAGGGCACACATCAAATGTATGCAGAGGTAAAATGAAAGGTACTCCTAAATCTACACCTACATCTTCATTCATAGGATTCTGTTATAAATGTAACAAGAAAGGACATAAGGCTTATGAATGCAAGAGCAAGATAGAAAAGCCAAAGAAGGAAACCTACATGGAAAAATACTGTCCTACATGCAAGATAAATGGGCACACATCTGAAGAATGCTAGAAAAATAAAAGGTAAGCATGGAAGCCAAAAGGTAAAGAAGTTCCTTATCAACCAAAGAGAATCGGTAATCAATATGTATAGGATTACAACACTTGGACAAACTGTACATCATGTGGTAGATATGGTCACATTGTTGCAAACTGTATGAGAGCATAGACCAAAAGGTCTAGAGGTTGGTCAAACCCCGAAATGGCATGCTTACACTATCATAAAGTTGGTCACCTCAAGAAAGATTTCAAAGACCAATTGACAGAAACAAGCACATAGCCCAATGGAAACACCATTTAAAATATCTGGAGGGCAAGAGACAAAATGTGAATAAAAGCTTCAAACAATGATGAAGCTGGACCAAGAAATGTAAATGGTGACACCCCATCTAATGGATCTGGTGACACCACCAACCCCACTTGATTTGAACAACTAAGTATGGAACTACACTATACCAAGTTATATTTTGCATCAGTTCCATTATACAAATTGATAGATAGTCAAAATTTGCATAAACCAAAGATGCATATTACTTTACTTGTTACCAATCTAAGAATGCAACATCGTTGGTAAACACTTACCCAAAATCATTGGTGAACACAATAATGAGTTGTTTACACTTACCAAAAATTGTCGGTCAACTAGTAACCCGATGACCGTTGGTAAGAAAGCAAAGTTTAGAAATGGTCGTGACAAAATACCGATATCCATCGGTAAAAGCAAAATAGTTAACAACTGCCCTAAAGCATCATGTCTTCACCGACGATGATTTGAAAAATCCTCCTGACGAAACCCGTCTTCACGTCCCAATGAGTTGTTGAGCATTTATTGCAAAGACTTAGGTCAAAAAGTCTATAAATAGTCGATGGGACAACTTCAATTTTCACCCGTGATTTGAATAGAAAGCAGAGTGAAAACCAAGTGATTGAATAGCAGAAAGCAGAAGCGTCTCCAGACCAATTCAGCACATAGAAAATATATCCTTCATCACTATTGTGAATTGAAGTAAGTACCAAAGGAACCAAAAGATCTCTGTCATTGTTTTGTCAAGAAAGCCCTAATTTTGAGAAAACCCTAAATACTTGAAATACAATGGCAACCACATCAAGAACCGCTAAGTTGAATAATGAAAAGAATAATACGGTAAAACTGATCAAGAATAGCACGTGTAGAACCTAAGTACAAAATCTATCCAGAGATTGCATCGAAACCCGATGAAATCGGTGCGTTTTCAAAAATTCCACCTAGGGTTTTTCTCATAGAAGATGTTAGGTCTTATATTCACTGCAAGATCACAAGATTAGGTGATCTTGAAATGGATGAAGCTTTCAAGAAGCTTTGTGATGCCGAAGGAAAATTGAAAAAAGAACAAAAACACTTGGAGGTCAAAGGGTTAACCAATGCCCTACATTTCCCTAGGGAATTCAAAATAGAATGGATTAGGTTAGTCTTGAGCAGGATGCATGACAGAAAACTATGGCTAGACCAACCCAAACAAATAACCAAGGATGTTCTTCACACTATCACTGGTTATCCGATAATCGACAAGCCTAGGGCACACAAGCATCCATCCATGAAAGAAGTTACAAAACTCACCAATTCAAAAGGAGACAACAAAGGTCTCAAAGTGAACACAATCACCGACGAAGAGCTAAAATTTGGTGCATGTGTTATTGGGTACAAAAAATTTTAGGCTAGCAGAATGAACAACATTTCTACAATAGCAGTAAGCATAGCTTACAAGATTGTAACAAAAGGAATTCAGATGGATCTATGTAGATCCTATTGAAACAACTTGATGAGAATATGATCAAAATCAGGTCTTCAAAGAGAAACACATGTATGTTTGGATCACTTATCATGTGTACATTTTTCTATTTTCAAGAATACTTTCCTTCAGTAGGATAAGTTGTATGAGACACTACCAAACCGGTAACCCAACAGATTAATGAACTGATTAAGTCACTAGGAGACAACTTTGAGTCTGTTATGTCTACATACTTCCTTGAGTTCAAGGAAAAGATGATGGAAAGAACTAGTATTCCTGAACAACTAGTTGAAAAACACAAAGATGAGATATGTTTCATGGCAGACATAGACTACACACATATCAAACCGAGTATATCAAGAACAGCTTGGTTAGCACCATTAGACTATGAGATTAATATTGATCAAGCTACAAGTGCAATTGAGGCACTGATCAATGAGCCCATTGATAAGAAACAACCAAGGTTTGGAACATATGAGGAGGCCAAATCTAAGATAAAATAAGGCCTAAAAGTCAAGAAGACTATAAACAAGAAGGATAAAATGGTTAAGAATCTCAAGAAGATTTTATCGGTCTTAGAGGAAGAGCATGATCAAAAGGAGGAAACTGATGAACAGGGCACCATCGGTGAAGAACTAAAACTAGAAGAAAAGAAATCAGATACAGAGGCTACTGAATCTGATACACCTCCATCTCCACCTCCTGCAAAGAAGCAAAGGACAAGAAGTTAAACTGCTACAACCAATACCACACCACTTAAGAAAGGTCAAGTAAGGACCTATATGAGGAAGCAACTAGCAAAAAGAACAAGACAACAAACTGTCAAAACCACACCACCAAAGAAGAGAAAAAGGGTTGTTAGGACAAAGGCTGACTTGGATGACACCAAAGATGATGAGCCAAATGTAGTAAAGAAGAACTTCAGAAATCAAATGGTAGATGAAGCTTCCAAAACAATTGCTACTCATGGCACAATGACTGATAAAAAGATCAGACAATGGGATACACTGAATCCAGAGGATTAGAATAAAATACAAGAGGCAGTCATAAAATGAATGAACAAGAACAAGTATGCCCCTGCAGAATTTGTAAATCAAATACCTAAAGAGCTATGTAAAAAGGGTATACCAACAGTGGTCATATGCCTTGCAAACAAAGAGAGAAGCAAGAGAAAGAGTACTTGTGAGACTAATGCCTCCTCAATCCAAAGTTGAAGAGATAAAAGAAGTACTAAAGAAACACTCAAGTAAATTTGTAGCCAAAAAAGGGCTTACAAAGAACTAGAGAAAAAGTTTATAGAACTGGATTCAATGACAGAAAATAAATGGAGACAACTCTTGGATCTATTGGTAGAGTTAACAAGTGTTGAGAAGCAATTACTTCTCACAAAAACACCTCACAAAGAGGAGGAGACAGATAATGCAAGTCCTCAGCATATTGCTCTAGACAATCAAGAAAGTGATGATGAGCCTATTAACTCAGATACAGGCATGGATGATAATATCCAAGATATCACTAACTATGATTCTGACAATGATCCAAAGAAGAAAGATGATGTAATATTTATCACACTTAAGGATCAACAAGGCCATCAAGTACTGCAGACATCAGATGGTAAGATAGTTGAAATTGCTGATGAACAAGTGCAAGAAACTTCAATCATGCACTCAAAAGTGCAAGACCCTATAGAAGATATAAAAAAAGATGAGGATGTCACTGTTGACAGGGCTCTAACCGACAAGCAGGACATCAATACTGACAAAGCCCAAGCCACAACTCAAAGTAACATGCCTATCCTAATGAAGGCAATAAACATACTAGAGGGCAATAATGGATCAAATGAAAAGGAAACAAGCACACCCAAAGACAAGGGTGATGAAGAAGCCAAAGGAACGACAGATACAACTACAGAGCAAGCTACAACCGATGATCGAAAAGATACATCTACTGATCAAAATAAGGAAGAAACTCAAAAGGAAATAGGAGACAAGCCTTCAGAGAAAGGTGAATAAGGAAAGAAGGATGAGATAGAAAAGAAATCAGGAGCACATTCTACAGAAACACCCAAGGTTAATGAAGAGACATCTTCACATAACCGACAGGTTCCCACAGAGTAGAAGACACAAGATGCATCATCTACAAAACCTTCACCAAGCAATTCAGAATGAAAAAATGAACTAGCTATGGTAGTTCATACATCTGCATCCCCTCAAATCTCAAAGAAGAAGAAAGGAAAGAATAAGAATCCAATAACTCTGGATGAAATTATTAAGATTCCAATCTATGATCCAAGAACATTGGATCCGACAGCATTGAAAAAATATGCAAAGCTTTGTGAAATAAAATCTATACAAGACAAGCTAAAGAGAGCGGCAAAAGAGGCCAAGGTACTGGAAGTAGCAAGAAAAATACTTCAACAGATTGTACCAGACATAGATATTGATCAAAAAGCTCTAATGCTTTATCAACTGGTTATACTTACAGATGCAATAACATATCAGAATACCAATGCTGAGAAGGCTATGGAAGAGAGACTTGAACAAAAGTATGAATTCAAGCTCGCAGAGAAAATAAGCCAGGAAGTGGCACTGAAAAAGGTCAAGCTATCTGAATTGACAAGTACAATTGATCCAATTATGTCAGAAGTTTTTACCTTAATAAATAAATTGTGCACTTTATATCTACTCACTCAGGAGTATACCGACAAGATAGAAAAAATAGATGTTGATCTTAAGTCCAGTGCACAGAATCTAGCCAACATAGAAGAAGCACTTAAATTGCATAATGAACAAATCATACAAGCTAGGAAACAAAGATAGGACATTCAGTTTGCAAAGATGAAATACAGAGATGAGGTCAATGAGCTCCAAGTTAAGCTCTTACCAACACTTACACTCATGTAACAAAATATGACACAGACAAATACTCTACTTGCCACCCTTGAAATGTCTATCCTAGACAACATTTATGATATGCACGCAAGACTAGAGCTGCAACACATGGCACTAGAACAATTGAAAGAACAATGGGAGAAACTGCTAGAAGATATCAAAACTACCCATTCTAACATATTTGACACATTGTAAGTTGCACATTTTTGTCACAATTTTGACATATTATAAGTTGTACATTTTTTGTCATCAATATCAAAGAAAGGGGGAATTTGATATGTACATCACCTCAGTTAAAAGGAGGAAATCATATGTATAGTGGAAGAAAGGGGAAATAAAAGTACATACAGAGAATAAATAATATACATGTACATATACATACACTATACCAATGCACACAGTAAGGGGGAGTCATATTATGACAAGGATATAAACAAGGTGTATACATACCAAAAGAGTTTAGTATTATAAACATATCAGTTTTTGATACTAATGTCAAAGGGGGAGATTGAAGGCATTATATTTTCCATTAGTATGCTTAGAAAAAAACATGATCTGCACCATCGGTTTACTCTACACCGACAGACAGGGCACAAAACTATCCGACGATAAGGTTACCCGACAAACACTGTTAAGTGTTATCTGATGACAAAAAGGTGAACGATACTTGATGAGTAACAACAATGCTACCTAATGGAACAAAAAAGAGAAGAACTCGAAAGATATAGGGAACCCAACAAATAGTTCAGTCAAGGAACACCGACAGACTGCAAGCTGTAAGTTCAAACTGACGACCAAGAACCGACAGTCAGTTACATCCCGCAAAAAGTGGATCTGACTTTCCACGTTAGATAATTCACTGAAGTTGTATTTATAACTTCTTGATTTGATTTTAAATCTATTATGTGTGGAGGAAGCAATGTAATTTTTATTTTTTTAATTAGTTCTACTGTTTTAAAACATGCAAACTAAAGATCAAGGTCAAGTCGTAAACCTCAGATCTAAGAGTTAACATTGTAATACATGAATTCCAAGATAGGTCAAATACTTGTATAAATAGATGCTCAATCCATTGAGTAAAGAATTTGATCAATGAAGATAGTAGCCATGGAGAGAAACTAAAGACCAGACAGAGAATTCATCTAGAAGAACACAAACAAAATCAAATCAGTTTTCAAGAACAGAATAGAGGCTACCGACAAGAAGAGAAAAGGTATTCATCAATCACTTAAGGTGATATTATTATTGTAAAAGATTTAAATGATCTGTAAATCAAAAATAGTAGATTGCATACAGTCAAGTCAACATTTGTACTCATTCTAACAAGTGTAGTACACTAATGAAATCCTTTTAAGAAAGGTGGGCTTAAGCGTCCTATTGTAAATCTCATAACTGAGTGCACACTTAAATCAGTGTTGCTAAAGCTCTTAATAGAGTAGATCTTAATAGTTCTCCACCTTAATACTCTTAATAGGGTAGATCATCAGAAGTGATCAAATTGTAAGCCTTAACCGACTCCCTTCCATTCTGTAGATAGTGAAGTTTTGTGGGTGCCATCCCCACCGCAGTTTTTACTTCCTAACAGGAGTTTTCTATGATACCATATCTTGTGTTATGTGTTTATCAATTTCATGAATATTTCTATGAATGATAGAAAAAGTATTAAAGATTATGAACAGACAATATATACATAAGAAAGAATAACAGTAATGGTTGGTAAATCAGAATTGAAAGATTACTAATGATGAATTGTGTAAGGTGTTAAAATTTTTAGAGGTACTGATTCACCCCTCCCCTCTCAGTACTACTTCCCATTAATTCCAACATTAGTTGTCTTTTGATCCCATGTTCTTCACAGTACTCAAGAAACTTATCAGAGGTGAATTCTCCTCCTCTATCAGATCTTAGACATTTTATCTTTAATCCAGATTCATTTTCAACTTTAGCTTTGAATATTTTGAGCTTCTCAAAAGCTTTAGATTTTTCGTTCAAGAATGCAACCCACATCATCCTAGAGAAATCATCAACAAAAAAAATAAAATACTTTTCACCATAGTATGATCTTGTTTGACTAGGTCCACATAGGTCTGTATGTGTTAGATCTAGTTTGTTCTCTACAGAGTTCTGTTTTCTTCTGAATGAGGTCCTCACATGATTTCCCATCACACATTCCCTACACATAGTATCAACTGGTTTTGCAATACTAGGAAGGTCTCTTACTAGCTTTACATTACTTATCTTTACTATGTTGTCAAAATTGATATGACAAAGTCTTTTGTGCCAAAGCCAACTGTCATCCACTTTTGCAAAAAAATAACTTACTTCGGAGTTAAGCTGAAAAACATTACCTTTGGTCTTTGAGCTTGATGCAATCATGTCTCCTTCTTTGTTCTTAATAATGCATCTATTGTTTTTGAATTCCAACTGATATCCTTTATCTAACAATTTTCCAACACTTAGTAAGTTATGATGCAAACCATCAACATAAAGAATATCATCTATCTTGTTCTTTCCATCTAAGGTGATAGATCCTCTGCCTATGATGGATTTGGGAGTGTTATCTCCAAATCTGACCATGCCACCTTTGTACTTGTCTAGATGTACAAATCTATCTTTGTCACCTATCATGTGATGTGAACACCCGCTGTCTATGATCCAGTCTGTTCTGATGTCAGCTTGTGAAACTAAAGCCAATTCTTGTGCTTTCTTTTCATCTTAAATTTCTATTGTTTCAATCATTTTTTCATTATCTATAATTGCAACGAATCCAATCTCATCTTCTCCTAAATCATCATCAGTTACACCATCTTCAACATGATAGCATTCCTTAGTGTATTTGGGTTTGTAATATGATTTGTACTTCTTGACTCTTGATATCTCAAATGCTGATATTTTGCTAATCAAGGTTTCTCTTTTGAAGTCCTTTGAGAATTGCATGGTTTCATCCAAGATGTTTATCTTGCTTTCATAATTTGTTGTCAATGTGGTCATTAATTTTTCCATTATATCATCCTCTAAAATTTCTCCACCATTGTTCTTAATTCCTAAGACTGCTTCATTAATCCTCTAATTGTAAGCTCTGGTGTTTTCTTCAGGTAGCATCTCTAAATTGTTGTATCTTTTCTTCCATGTCTTTCTGCGCACATTCTTGGCTTGGATGTCTCCTTCAAACATGTCTACTAGGTATTTCCAAATTGAATATGCTTTGTCTGCCTTCTTGATCTCATAAAATTCACTATCAGATAGGGCATTGATTAGGGATTCTTTGGCAATTGCATTTTGGGTGAATACTTCCTTTTGTTTATTAGTAGAATCTTCTTCTACAAGGTCCTTCAAGGTTGGGAACATCAATTGCATGAGTATCAATCTCATAGATCAAAACCAACGCACTGAAGATGCGTTATCATTTTGTTCTTCCAGTCAAGATAATTCTCTTTATCAAACTTAGAACTCTCTTTCCTAAAGTACGCCATTTGATCTACCTTAAGCTATTAGGATTTCTCTCCAAGGCACTTGGCTCTTATACCAATTGTTGGAATAGTCCCAAGGGATAACTGAGAGGGGGGGGTGAATCATTTCTCAGCTATTTTAATTCTTTCCTCCAATTAATTACAGAATATCATAAGCACATACACATTTAAGATTACATAAAATAGAACACCACAATTTTGGTTACGGGGAAACCAAACTAGGTAAAAACCCCGGTGGAAATTAGCACCCACAAAGAACTGTACTTGAGTATAATAATCCCTGTCAGAAGATCTTTACAACCCTATTAGAATTTTTTCTTTAAAATGCAATAAGTACAGTGACTTGGTTAAGGGTCAGACCCTATTAGGAGTCTTTTAAAAATAACCCTTTTAGGGGTGAGGACTCACTGTCCAAAAGCTCACTGCTAATATGATGAAGGCTACAACCTTCAGTAAAATAGATATACACTATATCTGATAATGAACTATTTGAGTAGACATGTTGTCTTGATCAGTTCCAATGAATTGTATATACTCTCTACTTCTTCACATAGATCCTTATCTAATGAATGAAATGGCTTTACTGTCCCAAAATAAACAGCATTTTGTTCTGTCCTTTTTTTGTCTCTTTTCTATCATTCACACTTGGTGATCTTCAAATGAACTACTATAAGTATCTTCTCCAAAATATATGATCTTTGTTAGCTTTAGGAATCCCTTCAATGCTTCTTTAGTCGGCCAAACCAAGCACGCAACATAATTAGAACCGCGCAACTCAAACTGAATAGATGCATCGCTTATCATAGTTGGCTCCACCAAAATTACCCAAACATCATACTTTGGATGAAACACGATTAGCGCCTTTGGTTAATTAACTTAGACTCATAATTAAACATGAATCTGAACACACGTATCCCATAGATAGACCCAATTGAAGAATCAATAAAATTACCGTCGACTTTCTAAAAACAATCTTCTGAAACTGTGTCTAGTAAACAGAGTAACATAACTCAACTGTTACTAAACATCTGAATCTACGTGTATGTACATGGTGTAGTAATTATGTCTAAAAAATACAAACAACCATGCAAGGCTTCCACATATCCATACTAAAAAGTGAATACAGTTCACTGTTGTATACTATATGTTGTTATCAATGACAAACATACAGTCAACTATTTGCACAAAAGCAAATCTCCAACAGCTACTCCTTAGGGAGAGTAGTGAGAAATGAATGTTTGATGATTAGTTCATGAGGTATGTTGTTCAGATATGTTTTGTTCAAATTTTTGGCCTCTATGACTTAGTCCATACATGTGCCTTTGTCATTGATGTCAAAGGGGAAGAGATATTTGTGTGAAAAATAAGCATTGTAAAACAAGTATGTCATTGTTGATATTGTTGTTGATATTGTCTCTTTGTGCATTGATTTGGTTTTTCAAATCATATTTTTTCATCAATGCCAACGAGGGAGATTGTTGGGTTGTTGTTCATATTTTACATATATGTGTTGACATTAATGTTTTGTCATTGATGTCAATGTATTCCTACTATTAAAGATAATGTTCTTGAGAATTTTAGTGAGATGATTTATGCGGTACATATACTATGTTTAATATCATACATTGTGAAGATGGTATTGTGTTTGGGGATGTCTGTACCTTATTCAGTTCAAGTTGCAGAGGTTTTCATGTTGATTTGAGTGAGCTATGAAGGATTTATTAGAGACTGTTATTTTGGTTATTCTATCAAAGAGAATGTTTCAGTTCTTGGATCAGTGTGGATCATTTTGGAAATATTATTTGTTACTAACCTAGAGGTGATTTCAAGACATGGATGTGTGCCCTCAGCTTGAGTGGTTCATGATCTGGATGCTGGAAAGCTATTTTTATTTTATGATAGTGGTTGATGATTAGTGTTCCTGATGAACAATGTAGTGATGAGTTTGATTCGTCAGACAGAGTTGTTCCTATTGATGTTGTGGTATTTCATGATGCTTGCTGATGTTTCCTAATTGTGGCATATTTGTGTTGTTGGATCACGTTGGTTTATGTGATCGGAATTGAAGATTCCTCATGTAATGTGTTATTGTTCTTATTATTCTTGGTCGACTTGGTGGTGTACTGTGTTGTGATGGCTTGTGGTGTGATTTATGGATTTGGAGTGTGTTCGAGAATGTTTTTTTATGGATCATTGCTATGTCTTAGCTGACATTCAATGGATCACATTGAGTATTGAGATGTAATGAATTAATATTTTATAATTAGGTCTCTGGAGGACCTAGTTGAAATAAATTAATTTAATGTGTATAAATATGTAATCATTTGTAACTGTGAAGGTATGGAAGAAAGTATGAGATATTGAGAGAAGAGGTATGATTGGAATCTACAATTGAGGTAGAGAATTGTTGTACTTCATTGAAACTATTTTGGCATATCAGTGATGATGTCTGTCAGTTAATGAGTTTGGACAGTATGTCCTTTATGATTTGAAATCAGAGATTGTTGTAAGGCAGTGAGCCTTCCTTGAGATTGAGATCCTTTTTGTATTTGATAAGTGATCTCTAAGTAGTGTACCTCAATGCATGTGCATTCCCCTTTGTAATACTCCTAACAGGGTATAGTGTTTTTAACATAGTACATTCACCTTGTGGGTTTGATCCTCACCATGGTTTATCCCCTAGCAGGGTTTCCACGAAAAAAAACTTGGTGTAATGTATTGATTACTGTGTTATGTTCTTGCATTCATGTTTATCTTTTGGATCTGATATTAAGTTGGTAATTTGGTTAAAGGTATTTAGCTTTTGGTCACAAATGATTCACCCCCCCCCCCTTCGCAGTTTTGTGTGCTGCATTTATTCTAACAAAGGTATGGTATAAGAAAGTGATGATTTTGTTCAATGATAGAGAGAATGAATATATGTAGTGAATTCAAATATGACAAAATATATGTGTATCGATGAGTATGTGAATTTATGTAATCACTAGCAGATTGTAATATCATTCTTGTGTTTCTGATTGTTTGTGATAGTGATTTTAGTGGTGGATTCTCTTTCATTACTCTTATTCTGGAAGTGAGCCTTTTCATATTAGTAGTGAACCTTATTTCTTCAAGTCATTTAGCCAACTGGAAATGAGCCAACCGATAATGAGCCTTACTTGCAATGATAAAATTGGTAGTGAGCCTTTGTAAAAATCACCTTAACTGATGTTTCTATTCATGATAATTAGATTCTCCATGGTTCTTCCCATCTTCGGTTTTGATGGAAGTGCTCCAAGGTGTTCTCACAAAAAATCTACTAAGGAATCCACTTGTCCTAATCTTCTTAGGATCCCAATCTCACTTCTAGGACCCTAATAGTCTCAATTCTCCAAGCCTAAGACTATCCTAACTCAACTCCAAGAGTTAGTTTTCTGGATTCTTTCCCAAAACTTGAAAATAACCCCAAAAAAAAAATTAGGATGCAAATACCCTTTTCCAAGACCTAAAATATTTTCAAGGTCTTAAGCTCCTAGGTCATCTATACAGTGGTATCCTATATTATAGGGAAAATAGGGCTAATTTGGTTCCTAAAATGCAGTCCACTAATTTTTACCTAGAAATATATCTAGATGGATTGGTAAAGACCTTAGCTCTTTGTTAGGTATCTATAGGACCTTAAATCTTCTGAAACCACACTTGGTTTGATTCTCTCAAACACTCCCTTGCATATGCATTCAAACTTCTCCATGTCATACTCTTAACCAGACATTCATTGCTCGCCTAGGGCATGACCTGAAAATTAGTAAAATGGCTCTCCAGACCTCCTAATTGATTATTTACAATATACAGAGGATCCCCTACCATATTCATCCATACCCTGAATATTTCCACAGTTGGATTCTATGGGGGAGCCATGAAACTAAAATTCACTCTGTCTCCTACAGCAACTACACTATTACTAAACAATTTACAAAGACTAACTAATCAACTCAAAACAAATTTTCCAATGAATGAAAAAGTCTTAAAACTACTTCTACAACATGGATCCAACATTGGAGCAAGTTTTTCAATCCATTAAAACACTTCCACACTCAAAGCAAGAAGACTGTTGTAGAAAACCAAAACACATTGCTTCTATTCACCTCAAAATTCTTGTTGCATCACACACTACCTCGGGAAATGAGCCTCCAAGTATCTAAAGATGCCTCCTACATGATTTTAGGCAACTAACATTCATATCCCTTCCCTAATTTGAAGGGAATCAAAAAAATTCGATGTTGCATGCAACATTTGCAAAATTGCAAATGTTGTCATGACAACATTTTAGCATCTTTTGCATTAATGATGCAAACTAACTTTTATGACCTCTAACTTACATCAAAAGATGAATAAACATCATTGAGGCCTTTTTAGGAAATTTTCTTGTCTTTCCTAAGTCTAGAACACTTTTAGACCACATTTCCCACTTTAGGCCTAAACTGAGGACTAACTACTAGAAAGCAATAAAACTAGAATGGATTTAATACTAACTACTAATCCATCTAGTTACACACTAGAAAGACCTACTAAGGTCAAAAAGAAAAGTCACTGACTTGGCTAGAGTCAGTTACAATCCAAAATTGTACTAAGACTTTAGGGATAGCCTAGGTGCTCTTGCACCATCCTCCCCAAATGAAAAGACTTCAATCCACCCTTGGATTGAGTAAGTTGGAAACAATGCACAACTTTGTGAACTTAGTCTCCTTGATCCAAGTTGCATCTACATCATTTTATCCATGCCACTTCACTAAATTTTCTTTGTACTCTTTCTTTCTAGTATGTTTGTAGACTCTAGAATCCAGTATGTGTTATTCCTTCTTGATTGGTGCAGAAGGTAAATTGAGTTCCTCCACCTCCTGTATGACCTCAGTCAAACTCTGATATGGATTTGGTATAGGTCCTTTGTAGAAAACCAAGTCTGCTACATTAACACTAGAGATAGACCAACATCGTCTGGAAGTTCCACCTTGTATGCATTTGTGCCATATTTGGCCAATATGGTGCATGGAACAATTCTTCTCATCTGAATCTTATGTAGTACTCCTTTCTGCAACCTTTCTTTTTTGAGATGGACCATGACTAGATCCCCAACTTGGAATTGGACATCCCTCTTTCTTTCATCCACTTTTCTCTTAATCTTCTCTACATTTTTAGTCAATGTCTTTCTAATTGTCTCATGCACTTCTTTCATAGAATGTGAAAAATATTCTACATATCCACTACCCTTGGCTCCATCCTTCAGATCTCTGAGCTCAAATATGCCTCTAGGGTGTAGGCCATAAACTATTTCAAAAGGACTCTTACCAATAGTCCTATTCACAGTGTCATTATAAGAATACTCTATCTGCCCAATGAGTTGGTCCCAAACTTGACCATACTCCTTAGTTAAACACCTTAGGAGGTTACCAAGACTCCTATTTACTACCTCAGTTTGGCCATCAGTCTGAGGGTGATATATAGACCCAAAAGATAAATTGGTTCCGAACTTTTTCCATAGATTCTTCCAAAAATGTCTCATGAATTTGGTGTCTCTATTTGATACTATGCTCAATGGTAACCCATGTATTCTGACTACCTCCTTGAAGAATAGGTGGACTATCTGACTGGCATCATGGATTGTCTTGCAGGGTACAAAGTGTGCCATCTTACTGAATCTATCCACAATAACATAAATGCTATACATTCCTTGTTTGATCTTTGGAAATCCTACTACAAAATCCATGCTCAAACATTCCCATGGTCTACTTGGGATGGGAAGAGGTTGGTAAATGCCTGCATTGGAAGATGTACCTTTTCCCTTCTAAAAAATAACACAACTCTCTACATACTTCCTAATGTCCAAATTCATCTTGGGCCAAGAGTAAAACCTCTGAACTAACTCTTGGGTCTTATTGACACCAAAATTCCCACTAAGTGCACCATTGTGCTTCTATTGTATCATATTTTCTCTTATAGACCCTCTAGGAACACACAATTGACTTCCTTTAAACAAAATATCACTCTGCAAAGTATATTCAGAGAATTCACTATGAAAATGATTCTTGTATTCTTGACATACCTTGTAGATGTCTGCAAAGTATCTATCTTCTGCATATAGGTCTTTAAAGCTCTCAATTCCCATGCTCTGCAGGTGTATCTCTCGTACTGTCAGGGCTCTTCTACTTAAGGCATCTACTACCTTATTCTGCAATCCCTTTTTGTGCTTAATGTTGAAGGTGTAAGCCTGCAGGTATTCTACCTACTTCATATGTTTGTGACTGAGCTTATCTTGTGAATTCAATAAACTCAGTGCTTGGTTGTCTAAAAAGACTATAAACTCCTTTGGAAGTAAGTAGTGCCTCCACTTTCTCGGTGCTTAGACCAGAGCATACATCTCTAGGTCATAAGAAGACTACTTCTTCTTGGCTTCACTTAGTTTCTCAGAGTGGAAAGCGACTAGTCTTCCCTCTTGGCTCAAGACAACACCAATAGCTACATTGCTAGCATCACATTCCACTATGAATAAATTCTCAAAGCTTGGAAAAATCAGGATTGGTTGAGTAGCAATCTTCTTCTTCAATAACTCAAATCCATGGTTAGCTTGCTCATTCCACACAAACTTATTTTTCATCCCACCTTTAATAGTATATAACATAGGATCACAAATTGCACTAAATTGCTTTATAAACTTCCTATAATATTGTACTAAGCCATGAAAAATTCTTACCTCATTTTTTTTTCTTGGAGTAGGCCAATTGAGAATGGCTTCCACCTTGCTTGGATCCATCTTTAAATTGCCTTGAGATAGCACAAACCCAAGGTACACTAGCTCTTGTTTCATGAACTCACATTTCTCCAAGTTGATCATCAACTTCTCTTCATGCATCTTCTCGAAAACTATTTGCAAATGTCTGAGGTGTTCTTCTCTTGTCTTACTAAAGATGAGTATATCATCCAAGTATACTACCACAAATTTTCCTATGTAGTCTTTTAGGACTTCATTCATGAGTCTCGTGAATGTAGATGGGGCATTGGATAACCCAAATGGAATTACAAGCCACTCATACAGTCCTTCTATGGTCTTGAAGGCTATTTTCCATTCATCTCCCTCATTGACTCTAATTTGGTGGCATCCACGCTTCAAGTCAATCTTTGTGAAAAACTTTGCTTCTCCTAGACAGTCCATTAGGTATTCTACCCTAGGGGTGGGGAACCTATACCTAATGGTTATTCTATTTATTTCTCTTGAGTTAGTACATAGCCTCCAAGCTCCCCCCTTTTGGGTGCTAAGACAGTGGGTACGATACAAGGACTAATTCTTTTCCTAATGAGACCTTGGCTTAAGAGTTCTTGGATTTGTCTAGCTATTTCCTCATTTTGTTGAGGAGTCATTTTATAAGATTCCTTGTTAGGAAGGGTAGCTCCTAGGATAAAGTCTATTTGGTGGCTTACAGTCCTCTTAGGGGGTAGATTTGATGGTTGTCCATCACTGAAAATGCCTTCATAGTTTTGCAGCATCTCCTACACTTCCTTTGGCAATTATGTTTTCTTGACTGTTTTGTCTATAATTTCTTCTCTTGGCTTCAACACAAGTGCAAAACCAACTCCCTCTCCTTCTTCTAAGGCTTCTAATAACTCCTTCTCACTGACCATGAGAACATTGGGGCCTGATGACTTTACTTCTGCATCCTCCAATAGTAACTGTATTTTGAATGTCACGTTATCCTTCTTGAAAGAATATGAATTCTTTGCTCCATCATGCATGGCCTGTCGGTCAAATTTCCATGGCCTAACAAGGATTAGGTGACATGCATCCATGGGTAGGATGTCACACAACACCTTGTCCTTGTATCTCCCAATGGATAATTCCACCCAAACTTTCTCATTAACAAGGACATGTTGTCCTTTGTTCAACCAAGTAACTTTATATGGACTGGTGTGGGGTATTCTTTTCATCTTTAACTTGCTGACTGCTTCCTCTGACACTATGTTGTCAGTAGACCCTGATTCTATGAAGACTCTACAAAATTTACCCATCATCTTGCATTTCACTCTAAATAGTGATTTTCTTTGAATAGGCTCCTCTTTCACTGGATCCTTAATTAGAGTTCTCCTCATCATTAAGTTATCTCCTTCCTCTGACTCTAATGGAACCTCAGGGTGTTTACCTCTACCACTAGTTTCCTCTTGAACATAGTTTACCCTTTTATCATTTCCTTGGGAAGTAGTGCCTTTCTCTAGACATCTATATACAGGGTGTCCCATCTGGTTGTAGTGGAAACATTTCATATTTTCAAAGTAGTTACCTCTACCTTGGCTATTGCTTCTTCCTCTCCAACTACTATTAGAGTTATTTCCTCTATTAGAGTTGCCTCTGTTTGATCTTCCTTCTTTCTTCTTAGTAAGCTTGGTCTCTCCTTGACTCTTTGGTTCAAAAATTATTCCACCATATCCACCTCTTTGTCCTCTATTATCTCTTCCTTTGCCTCTACCTCTAGTGGTGCTAGAATCTTGTTTCTTCCTTAGCTTCTCTTCCACTTTGATTGTAATTTGGTGGCACTTCTGAATAGTATCAGGAGTCAAGAGACTCATTTCATCTTGTATGGTCCACTTGAGACCATTAAGGTATCTAGCTACCTTCACTTTCTCATCTGCTGCAACTCTATACCTCATGAAAAGCCTCTAAAACTCTTCAGTGTAAGAGTTTACATCCAATTCTTTCTGCCTTAGACTTTGTCTTCTCTTATGTAATTGGATTTCATAATCCTTAGGGATATAAGCATCTCTGACCTTTGCAACCATAGCCTTCCATGTAGCAGTGGGCTTCCTTCCTTCCTTCTCTCTCTCATCTTGGATGAATCTCCACCAAGTGAGCGCAAACCCTCTTATTTTGGCTTTAGCAACTTTCACCTTTTGAGCTTCAGTGATGCCATCACACTCAAAGTGATTTTCTAGTCCTTCTATCCAGTTTAGGACTACCTCTAGTTCCATCTTTCCACTAAAGACAGGAACTCCTTCTAGTGCTTTATGACTCATAGCCTTTAATTCTTTCAAGAATGGTTCCTCATTAAGGACAGGGTCAGCTTCAAGTACTTCATCATCTATGGAAATCTCCTTGCCTTTCCCTTCAACCTTATCCTTTACTTCTTCTGCTTTTACATCCACTTCATCTACCTTTCTCTCTAATTGAGCCAATTTGTCTCTGAGAAATTTGTTCTCTTCTTCTTGCTCATCTACCTTCTTTGCCAACTCTAAATTTTTCACCATTGTAGACTCTCCTACTGACTCTTCTGGTTGGAACATTCACCACAAGCCTGATCAAACAAGCTCTGATACCAATCTGATGGAAGTGCTCCAAGGTGTGCTCACACAAACTCTAATAAGGACTCCACTTCTCCTAGTCTTCTTAGGATCTCAATCTCACTTCTAGGACCCCAATATTCGCAAGTATCCAAGCCTAAGACTATCCTAACTCAACTCCAAGAGTTAGTCTCCTTGTGCTTAACATTGAAGGACAACTACCAATAATTGTGTCTCGATTCTTCACTCTAACTTGAAGGATTCCAAGTACAAATCCTTCATATCAATTTCACCAATGCTACAAGGGTTCTGTCAACCATAAGAACCTTCCTTTTACATCCTTCCAACTCCATTGGAATGGGTCTTCAAACTCCAATCAGTCGAGTTCAAGACTGACTCTCCATTTGGTCCTATTAGGTCTAATTGCACAATTAGCCCTATCTAGAGGGTTTTCCTGGATTCTTTCCCAAAACTTGTAAATAACCCCCAAAAACAAACTTAGGATCCCGATACCCTTTTCCAAGACCTAAAATATTTTCAAGGTCTTAAGCTCCTAGGTCATCTGTACAGTGATATCCTATATTATATGGCAAATAGGGCTAATTTGGTTCCTAAAATGCAATCCACTGATTTATACCTAGAAATCTATCTAGATGGATTGGTAAAGACCTTAGCTCTTTGTTAGGGATCTATAGGACCTTAAAATTTCTAAAACCACACTTGGTTTGATTCTCTCAAACACTCCCTTGCATATGCATTCAAACTTCTCCCTATCGTACTCCTAACCAGACAGTCATTGCTCCCCTAGGGCATGACCTGAAAATTAGTAAACTGACTCTCCAGACCTCCTACTTGATTATTTACACTATACAAAGGCTCCCCTACCATATTCATCCACATCCTAAAGATTTCCATGGTTGGATTCTATGGGGGATCCATGAAACTAAAATTCACTATGTCTCCTACATCAACTACAATAATTATTAAACAATTTACAAAGCCTAACTAATCAACTCAAAACAAATTTGCCACTAAATGAAAAAGTCTTAAAACTACTTCTACAACACGGATCCAACACTAGAACAAGTTGTTCAATCCATTAAGACACTTCCACACTCAAAGCAATTCGACTGTTGCAGAAAACCAGAACACAGTGCTTCTATTCACTTCAAAATTCTTGCTACATCACACACTACCTCGGGAAATGAGCCTCCAGGTATCTAAAGATGCCTCCTCCATGTTTTTAGGCCACTAGAATTCATATCCCTTCCCTAATTTGAAGGGAATCAAAAGTTGTCGATGTTATATGCAACATTTGCAAAATTGCAAATGTTGTCATGACAACATTTTAGTATCTTTTGCATTAATGATGCAAACTAAATCTTATGACCTCTAACTTACATCAAACGATGAATAAACATCATTGAGGCATTTTTAGGCACTTTTCTCATCTTGCCTAAGTCTAGAACACCTTTAGACCACATTTCCCACTTTAGGCCTAAACTAAGGACTAACTACTAGAAAGCAATAAAACTAGATTGGATTGAGTACTAACTACTAATCCATCTAGTTACACACTAGCAAGACCTACTAAGGTCAAAAAGAAAAGTCACTGACTTGGCTAGATTCAGTTACAAGCCAAAATTGTACTAAGACTTTAGGGATAGCCTAGGTGCTCCTACACCAGGTTTCCACACAAATTCTAGTGTTGATTTGAATATGACAAAATTAGAATGGTTGTTCAACATACTCCTTGGAATCCATGTGGAAATATCTCAAAAACTATTCAAGGCCCTCTATAGTAGGAGTCAAAGTTGAAAATAGGTTTCCCCTCTGTGATCATGGCCAAGGAGAATGTACAAAAGAAACAACTTTAGTATGGGGAGAAGGTTGAACATTAGAGAACATGCCACTCATTTGCAAGTTTAGATCCCTTTAACAAGGTTTGCTAGTGCTTAATGATAGGGTCAAAGGTAATTGGTCATATTTTTTAGATGCTTCATCTATATGCCCAGGATTCCTTTTGTAGTGGTTTGTGACTTAGGTGAAGATAAATAAAAAATTCTGGAGAATAGCCCTTAGCATTGAGAATTGATAGTGCTCCTTATGAAACCATGGTGTTTTAATCCAATTTTAGAAAACTCTCAAAAATTTCCTATATGAGTACTATTAGATCTAATCTATTTTTGCATTTTTCACAACAATCTACTTTGGAAGGTATTTGGAACCCTTTAGGAAAATATAATTTTGCTTCTTGAGAAACCTAGTAACATTCTTTTAACTTTGTGACTAGAGTATAGGTAGACTTAAATCTCTCCTAGGTTTATCGTTTTATTTAGGGTTGAAGGTAGGGGAAAATATTTGGAAGCAATCCTTAAACCATGAAAATGTGTTATTTCATTATTGGCAATATTTTAAGGTTGGTCATTTAGCTAGAGAATGTAATGAATTGAAAAGTTTAAAGAAGGGTTATTTAGTAGGAAAATGTGGAACCACATCCTCATTTGGTTAGTTGTGCAGTATCAAAACTTAATAGGCCTAAGGAGGAAAAATGAAAAGGAGGTAACAATTTAAGAAAAAGATGACATAAAATCTTTAAAGATAATAGAGGAAAATGTGATAGATATGGAAACAATACTAAGGAAATTAGAAAAATATTCCCATACAAGATGTTTAGAGCTTAATAAGGAGGGTTTGTTCAAGTTGATGGTTGTTTCTTTAGAAAAATATGTAGAATGTTCAAATCCTAAGAGCTTTTCTAAGATTGGTCCCTTCTCCTTTGAAGAAGATTTTCCCGTTTATTCAAAGAGATAAAGTGAGAGAAAACTCAAACATTATAAGGAATCTCGTAAAAAAATGAGGATAAACAATTATAATAAAGAAAAAGAAATAAAGATTGAAAGAACAAACTTTATCCATTCATATGGCACCTTGATCCCATGTAAAGAATAAACCATAGACTATTTATTTGTAAATTATTTTATTATATTTCTTATCTGATTTCAACTACATTAAATTGTTAATAAAATTTATTTTATTTTATGTAATTACATATTTATTTGTGATGAATAAGTGCCTCGGATTTTATTGATAAAATATATATACATATTCATAAAAAATATAGGACGATACAATGTCACTTTTCAATTGATTAAAATATATATATATATATACATATTCACAAAAAGAAGTAGGCGTAAGACGACAAAATGGCTGCAAAATGGTAAATCAAGTGATTTGAGACCCAGTAGTTGTTCTCGCTTGTGCATAATATTGAGGCCCTTCTTACTCATGTAACCAAACCTTTGATGCCAAAGCTCTGAATTGCTGTCCTCAACTGTCATGGCAGCTCCCACTTCATCAATAGTTTCTACTATGTAGAGACTACCAACTTTATCCACTTTTGCAATAACCATGGAACCTTTGATGACTTTTCATGCATCCGTTAGAGAGGTAAGAAAACCTTGAGAGTACAGCTGGCTCGCCGAAATTAAATTTCTTTTCAATTGAGGAACATGACGAACATCTTTAAGCATCCATTTAACACCTCCTTCTAAACACAACAAAATATCCCCTTTTCCAATAATCTCACAAACCTTATTATCCCCTAAATAAACTTTGCCAAGGTTACCTTCTTGGTAATTTGTGAAGAGGTTCGTGCATGAGGAGGCATGAAATGATGCACCGGAATCCAATACCCATGAATTTGAACTAGTATCACTTGTGGACAATATCAAAGCACCATCCGCACTATCATAAGTTGTGTTTGCTTCGCTGTCCCGAACTCTCTCTTGAGCCTTTTTGTAATTTCTACAATCTTTCTTCATGTGGCCAGCTTTACCACAAAACCAACAATCACCATTATGCCCTCTTGACTTTGATCTTTGTGCAGATTTTGATCTCCTATGGTGATTATTTCTGCCCCTATATTGACTCCTTCCTCTATTCACGGTACTTAATACCGACAAGGCTTCCTCGGATGAAGGTTCATCATTCTTCCTCTATTCGCAGTACTTACTACCGACAAAGCTTCCCCGGATGAAGGTTCATCATTCTTCCTTCTCATGTCTTTGGAGAGAAGTGTGGCTGAAACTTCATCAAAAGCCAACTTTTTAGAGCTTGAGGTCGTAGTGCTTATGGTTGTAACAACACCATCCCAGCTACTAGGTAGACAGCATAAAAGAAGGACAATTTTTCTATCATGCCAACTGAAATTGCTTGACTGATTAAGTTGTTGAATTTCGATTTGTCATGGTTGCACCTTCCTTCATTTTGAGCTTGTAAAGTTTCTTCATGATAAAAACTTTGTTTGCTGCAGAAGCCATAGCATATGTGGCCTTAAGCTTGTCTCATACCGCCTTTGTGGTTGTCTCGGTTGTGACATTATAAAGGATATAATCGGACAGTGAAAGGAAGAGTGTTGCTCTTGCCTTATTGTCCAAGGTTTCCCAATCTTCAGCCGACATCGTAGCTGGCTTCTTTGACTGCCCTTCTAAAGCAAGCTCAAGGTCTTGCTTGATCAGCAATGATTCTATCTGTACCTTCTACACGCTGAAATTTTTGCCTGAGAATTTATGCACTTTTAATTCCTCCTTGTCTTTGGAAATTTATCCCCAATTTCTAATCAGCTGGACAAACCCGCTCTGATACAAATTGTAGAGTTAAAGAAGTAGAATATAATTTAAAGACAAAACCAAATTCAATAACAAATATACAAACAACACAACACCAGATTTGTAATGGTTCGTCAATATGACTACATCCACTTTGAAAGGGGAAATCCTTATATTATCAGCAGTTTTTATCATTACATCATATGCTGAACAGCCTAGTTTAAATAGATATCAAACGTAGGAAGCTGAACAGCCAACATGCATGTGTTGGTCTTCATTATTACAACAGTAGGACAACACAATGTCACTCCTCAGAGTCTGGAAAGCTATATAACAGAAATAACAATAAAAGTTACTAGAGCAACACCAATGAAAAAAGGAGAGTTCTGGTCATCTAATTTAACCCATACATTAACAAAATCCAGATTTACATGTTTCTTCTATAAATAGAGCTCTAATAAAAACCCTATATTATTGGAATGTGTCTTTAGAGAAAACTTCTTGGACGCCTCTGATTCTACTTATCTAAAGTAAATAAAACAATGAAAAAATGATCAATACAGAAAGTCTATGCATAGATAGAATTTAGAGAGACCATACGAAATTCTGAATGGTGTTTATGTAACATATTTATCATTAGATTTTTCCTTCCGTACTAATAAGTTGATTCCCTTACTATTAAGTTTGTATTGATTTGTGACAGGAAAGTACCCATGTGAGAAGGAAAAACAGTGGCTTTTGAACTCTTGGGAATGCCGAAAGGGCAACACTGAACTCCAAAAATATGGTAATGATGTTTACATGCAATAAAAACCAAAACCAAAAGATTTGTGGGCTCAAGAAGTTCAGTTGTACCTGCCTTACAAATTACAATATGTCAAATCCCCAGCTTTTCAAATTCAAGGCATCTGGAACAGATATATTTGAGCACTCAAATTGGCTCTTTGAAACTGCACTAATAAATGGTTATTTGATATATGATCTCATTCTTATTTCATGAATATAGAGAATGGAATTCATTGTGTTTTGGTGCATTAATAGCTTCATGGCATGAATCTAAGGGGTGAAATTTTGTCTTTTTAAGACTTATTTATTTGGATAAAAGGTGAAGAGCTACTAATAAATAAATAAGATAAAAATATATATATAAGGATCATTATCTCGTAATAAGTTGGGATGGCAAGAGTAGAAAACAATGCATTTGGAAGATCAGTTTTATGTACATATACGAAAAAAAACACAAAGGACATGTAGAGTGTAATATATTCTTTAAAATCTTTTGCATACACGGTAGAAGATTCAAGATGCACAAAGAAAAAGAGATTTAGTAAGTGTGATATTTTGGGTTTTGCATGCTTCTTTGTTTGTTGGCTATATATGATGTTTGGCCTCGATGTTATTAAAAACATTCATTCATTCATTTGAGATCAAAATATGAAAACTTAACTGACAACATATACAAAATGAAATCTGCATGTGATGAGAATGAACATTATAATTATTTTTAAACGAAAAGCTTATATATTATATTTAAGAGTTAAAGTATATAATGAAATTTACGAAAAATTGAAATAATATTCTTAGAAACAGATTTCGAATGTGATCTTTTGTTTGTTTTTTAGATAGTTTGGTTTTTAGAAAATATTTGTATTATAATTAATCATATAGTCTAATAAATCAATATACATCCTTCATGGCTACACTTGAATATACAATTAGCTCTCAATTAAATAAGGTGATAAGGCTTGATAGAAAGTTATTTGAAAGGTTACCTCTCTATTGAAACTTTTCACTTCTATGTGGCTTGCCCTTGATCATAAAGTTTTAACTTAAGGTTTCTTGTAAAGAAGATGGTGGTAAGGTCTTGGTAGATGTACATGGTGAAAAATCTTAAAAACTATTGAACATTTGCTAGCTCTTAGAAAAGAAATTCCACTTGTTATTTGTTTAAGGCAATGGTTTGATATTAAAAAATTGAAAGTATATAGAGTACTATCTTTTGTGGTGGCATGGGGATATGGTTGTCTAGGAATAATATCACTTTTTTTATTAGAGATAGTGATGATTTTTTAAAAGGACACAAAATATTGCATAAAAATTTAGAAAGATCAATGCATCCAACAAACAACCATGGGGCTAAAACAATACCAACAACAACAATGTTGTAAACCAATAGTTACAAAATAACTAACAATTCAAAATACCTAGTGCACATCTAACATCCAACAACATTTGGTTGCATCTTTCCAACATCCTTCCAACACTCTCAAGTTGTGAATCACCTCATTAACAAAACACAAAGATATTCATTCAACATGACATTCATTACTAAAGTTTCCTTAGGGGTATTTGAACCCTAGTCACTATAATGAGAACCAAGTGACCCAACCATTTGAGCACGCCCTATTTTATAGAATAATAGCATTTTAATAGAAACTACATTCTAATTTTTAAGTATCATTCAAATCAAATATGGTTTTGAAGGCTTCAAAAAGAACTCAACTATAAAGGTTACAAAAAATCTCAGTGATGAAGGTTGATAAAACATTTTCTTGGGGTTTTTGATGGGGCATGTCAAGGTACTCCTGGGGGTTTCTAGGGTTGGAGGTGCTCTTTACATCAACAATAAACATTATATCCTTCACAAAGCAAGGCTATGCTTGGGGTCAAATAATTTTGTTCAATTATTTGTTCTTGAGTTGCTTCTTGGGATTGTTTGGGAACCCGATAGGGATAGAATGCAAGTGACATGAGATTCTTTATTTATTATTTAATTGAATGTGTAAATTATATAGGATGAGAATTCTAATTTACAAACCAAAATTTGGCCTTATTAATTGGTTGACTAAAATACTTACTTTTGTTTCAATCAAGCGTGTTTATCATGAGTTAAATATTCTTATAAATACATCGTATAAAATTGGTCTTTTTTCGTTGTTGGGTTTGAGGTTAAATATAGAAACAGTGGATGGATTTACATTGTTTCTTCATCAATTCTCTATATGATATATTTAGACCAGTTTAAAAAAAAAATTGAAACTCTATTTCTATTGGGTTTTAGTTATAGATGCTTTCAAAGTTTTCAATATATTTTATTATTTTTTCTTAAACCATTTTTCTTGAAGAAAATTATATACTTTAATTTTTAAAAACATTATATGAAATGTGTAAAATAGTCATAATACAAAAAAAGTAAAAAAAGAGTTGCAAATTTTTCTTACATATACATGTTTTTTATATTAAGCAGTGGCCAAAATGAGGGGGCTAACCCTTTCTTAAACACATCATGAGGGTTGTGGAGAGATCAAAAATACATTACAAAGGGTGTCAGTTGTTACAAGTCAAGGCTACAAAGGGCACACTGTTAGAAGGTTAACCACTTTCCTTAAAAGGCCTCTTATAGAACAAAGGGCTACAACTAGCCACTTACAACACATTGGCCAAAAGAGGCCATTAACAATAGACAACCAACACCCAGACAAGTGGGAAAAAATAAGTGATAGATTTTGAAAGGCTCCCTAAGCCTTCACAAAGGGTGACAAAATTGTATAAGAAATCACCCTGTAGTAGAAAACAACACCCCTCCAACAAGGAAACACCGCGCCTTATCTACAAAAATCCTTTCCATAGCAATAGACAAGGACTCCACCTCAATAAGAGTAGAAAAGGAGGAGATTATCAAACTAGAGAGCCAACCACAAATCCATCACACATCCAAGCATTCATAGAAAGGGGAAGACTACCCAAAGTTACAAGTCTACTCCATCGCAAAGCAAGTCCCCACCTCCATAGGAGACTCTTACCTCTATAGGAACCACAAAAGAGGAAGAAACACACTGAGTACATCAAGTCCTTACTATGGCCAACAAAAAATACCCCACCAAAACGGGATCCATCATAGCCCTAGAGTCGGCTAAAAACTTCCACCAAAAACAACCAAAGACCAGAATGAGCCCTTGAAAACTATTAGCAATCGACTCACCACCAGAAGAAGAAATAACATTGTCTATATCAACTAAGATAGAAATTCTGAACATACAAATACACAAAAAAGGAAAATAAACCTGGTATTAACAACAATGTGTCCATCACACCCCGTCTACAAAGGGTGAAGAAAATCAACCCCAGAAACCAAGATAGGTATCATCTTCAGGTTCATGAAAGGGAGAGAACCGTAAACATCCACAAGCCCCTCAATAAGATGGAGCATCACCTCTCCATCAATCAAAGTAGATCCCACCACAAGAGCATTCTTTCCATCAACATAGAAGTCCAATAGACCATGATAGAGGCAAGGTAAATCCACAAAGAATCAATATTGTAGATGCAATAAATAGAAAACCCCTTTGGAAACACAACAACATGCCCAAGCATGCAAGAAACACCAAACACCACTAGCAACACATCAACGCCTCCAAGTACGCAAGAAACACCAAATCCACAATCCCAAAGAAGAGTCTAGAACCCTGACAAAACTAGTCTTTGGGACATAACAACAATACCCACCCTTAGAGACAAAATAGGGTTAACCAAAACCCTATAGTGCATCCAAATAAAATTTATCTCCATCAAATCCCAAAGGACCAAACAAGGGCCATCCATTAGAGGCGAGTCACCAAGTAAACAAACTATTTTATGTTAACAAAGAACCTTTTTGTGTTAACAGAGAACTCCAAAACCATGTATCATAGAGGGTAGAAAGGCCCAAGCCAAGAAGATATAGAATCTCTTGCAAAACCAAACAAAAACCCAAAAAGAGGAGAAACACCAACGAATTAAAGGTGGAAACAACTGACACCACATACACAGAAAATAAGACAGATCTAAAAGTCCAACAACAAAAAAAGAATCCAAATCCATCACTCAGTGTCCAAAGACACCATGACCATATCAAGCACACTGACACTAGCCACGACATCACCAAGAGCTCCCAAAACTCTAAAATCACCCTTTCCATAACCAATGTGCAAATAAGGGGCAAATCATCTCGTAGCCACCAATCTCCTGCAAATGGTTCTTCCAATAGTATAAGACCATCATATTCCACCACTTCCATAGGGAAAATACTACTAAGATCTCCCTCCAAAATAGGAGAGTTCCCCCAAGAACTCTCCATGCCACCCAAAAATCCTGACAAGGAAAAGAAAAAGCAAGGATAAGATAGAGATCCCAACACCACAAACCTAGGATAGAGACTACTCCCAAACCACACAATAAATGCCAACACAAAAAACCCAAATCTCTATAAATCTAAGGTGTCATCTAGGTCATAGTCAACAAGGCAAAACATGCCAGTATCTTCCACAGCTCAGGAATTCCAAGCCATAGACCTTCCGCACCTCCTATTGGGCAATAAAATCTCCAAAATAGCTCTACAGGTTGACAAGAAGCCACAATAACAAGATTGGAGGGGATATCCCCCTACGAAATCCAATAAATAGACCTTACCAACCAACACATAGAGAGGAAGTAGATAGAGTGGCTAAGAGCACCAATAGTCAGCCTCAAGATCAAACGGTCTCCACCAAGCAAGAGAGAAGAACATAGACAAGTGGCTACCACAGTCCATACCACTTGAGCAAGAAGACAACACAGATAAAATGTCTCTCCCAAACATGATAGTAGCACAGAGACATGGGGCTACAACATCCCACCACACCCAAAAAAGATACATCCTTTGAAGACAACCCTGGAGGAATGACCAAAACATAAAGGACTACCCTTTCCACAAACCACTCCTTATGTTGGGAAAGATCCATCACATACAACAAAACACCAAGGCATAAGCCTCCATCTCTAAACGAACAAGAAATAGGAGAAGATCTACAATCCTCATCTACATCCTCCTACTCATCCCCATTTGAAATTCCCCCACTCCTCCCTTTCTTGATCATGGCTCTATGCTCATGCATATACATGTTATAACTTATTCTCTTTCAAAATTTAAAATAAAAATATCTTCAAGACAAAAAATTAATATATATCATATGCCAAATAATTTCTAAATATAACTATAGTAACATCAACAATTAATATAATAATATAGTATAACAAATGGTACAATATATAAAAGAAAATAATTATAGACTATATCCAAGTGAAAAGATACAATAAAATTATTTATTTTTTCATAGGAGGTTAAGATCTGCCACCTAAGAACAAGATATGAAATGAAGGTAACTAGACTTATATAATCCACAGGAGGCGGTTAGTCCCTTGTCACGAATCCTGAGTGGAGTGCTGACTATTTTGCCAACAATCTCCCCCTTGGTGTTACCTGAGGGGATTCGACCCTATGACCAAGCTTTGATACCACTTGTTACAAGTGTGGTTGTCATTGCACCAAAAGATCGACCTATCAATGCCCGATACAACCACTAGACTTATAGAGTTCATAGGAGGCGGTTAGTCCCTTATCACGAATATAAAGGGCAGCAATGACCATTTTGCCAACAATAGATGTTATATGGCTAGCAAGTAAGATGAACAAAGGATAAGTGATTTCCTTTAGCCAAAAAAAAAAATCATGATGTGGTATGCTTTCAAATGTAAATTCATACAAACATTTAATCAAATTGCTTATGTAGTTATTTACTAATCAAGGATCTTAGGATTCAACATTTATACTTAATATTTAATCTTAGCATTTTCCTTTAAATTAATTCTGAAAATTCATAATCTTTAAAATTAAATATAGTTGTATATTTAATCAAAGCTCGAATAGATGGCTAAGGTGACCAAGATCATTTGCAATAGCTAGAGCTATGTGCCCTAGCTTTTTTCCTAAGAAATTTTTATTGAGAGAGTGTGTTGGTTGTGGAGTTAAGGTGTTGTGGGGATGTTTTTGCCAAATTTTCCTTTCGCATTTGTCCTACATTTTGGCAATTACAGTTTGTTTCGTGGCTGGAAGTTTCAAAGAGGATTTTTTGATACTTGCAAGGGTTTTTTTAGCTTTGAGGGTGGTATGTATGTGCTAACTATTGGAAATGGAGGGGCATTGAGCTCCTTCAAGTTTTTTGGTTGTTGGTGGTGTGGAACAAGGCGACTCTTCTTTAGGTTTGCATGTGAGGTCTTCAAACTTGTTTTATGTGGGTGAGGGCCCCAAACTTAAGAAAGTGTATGGTTGTTTATCGAGGAGTTAGGATAGTCTGATTTTGATCATTCATCCAAAACCGGTAATGGAGGATGTCTCTTATTTGATAAATCATGCTCTAATATATAAATTTCTTGGGATACATGTTTCCTTGTTAGCGTTGGAATCTTGGATCCATTTTTCTTGGTAGGTTGAGGGTGATATGGAGATTATGCTAGCTACAAATAATTATGCCATGGTTTTTTTTCCAGCATGGTTGATAGGAATTGGGTTTTGAGGAAGAGCCCCATTTTTATAATCATGTTGGTTTATTCACTAAGCCATGACATGTGTGTGTTAACTCAACTAAAGAACTTCCCTTGAGGGTTCTTGTTTGGGTTCGTCTCCCACAACTTCCGTTGGGGTTTTGGAGAGAGGATATTTGGTGAAATATTATTGCTCTATTGGAAGCAAGTTGCAATAGTCAACAAATACTCCATAAAAAAGGTAATTATATTTTCTTTCATTTGTTTGGAGATTAATCTAAACAAACCCTTGCTACATTCTTTGGAAATTTGTTTATGATCTTCATCTTGGATTCAACATTTAGATTATGAGACTCTTCCTTTTTGGTGTCGGATTTGTCATGAGTATGGACACCTTCAATGACAATGTCCTAGGGTGAATAAAATTGTTAGGGATAGTAATTATCCACCTTCCATGACTCCAAACATGGTAAAAGGGGACAAAGTTAAAGCCCATATGATGGATAATGGTCCATATAAAGATGGTTTTATGCCTACTAATCCTTAGGATAAAGGGAGGGAACCAAAGAGGTCTTTTAGGGATAGGTAGAATGTTGAGGGCTTCAACCATTTTGATCTGTTGGAAACTTTATCCTTGGAAGAAGGCATTCTAGTTGATGTTACTTCTAGGGCCACTATAGTGGGTGTGGATGATGTGTAGGAGCAAGGGACTATTTAGGTTTCTCAATCTTTGCAAGGCCTGAAAATTCCCTAAGTTCCTCTTAGTGGTCTTAATTTGAGAGATCTAGATGATTCTAGAGTTTTCTAGGATAATATTATTTCAGTGGACTTGGCTAAGAAGGTGTTATAATCTGGTAAAGGCAAAGGTTCTTCTCAAGATTTTGGTTTAGAGAAACAACCCCTTAAGAAAGGTCCTTTTGATAATTCTTCTAAAGGTGACTGCAAGATGGATCAAGAGAAGATTAAATTGGTTGGGGAACTATTGGTGGAATTTGGGTTAGTCAAACCCATCGATGCTCACTTTATCCAATCTCTTTAATGAATATTCTCTCTTGGAATGTAAAGGAATTGACTAGAATCCCTAGACAAAAGGTTATTCATGATATGGTTTCATTTTATTCTCTAAATATTTTTGTATCTAGGAGACCAATATTTCAGTTGATAGCTTGCTTCAATGTACTTACAATATTTGGCATTTTGGTAGGTTTTAGTGCATTGGTTCCTAGGGTTGTTTTGGAAATCTGGCTCTTTTTTGTGACTCAAGAAAGATTGTTCCTCTTTGGTGGCTTTCTAGTAATTCCACTATTTTTTTTGTAGCCTCCAATTTGGAATTTGGGTAGATTATTTTGGTTACCAATGTGTATGCTATGATTGATATCTGAGGGAAAAGTTATTTTTGGTTTCATATGAGGTATACTAGATCATGTGCTCCATATATTCTTTGGGTTTTAGCTAGTGATTTTAATTCAGTGTTGTAATATGTGAAATAGGTGTGTTACATTTATAGTAAGAAGACCAAGACTTTACCACAAAGGAAACCCAATTAGCACAAGGTGAAGTGCCAATTCATGATCTTTTCAATTTTGGAGCCTTGGTTTTTGTTTCTCCTTTCCCTAAGAGAAGGAATTGTAAATGTTATGCAATCTGAGCTATGAAAGTAAGTGTTATGAAATTAAAAATAGGAGAATGTAATCACCTTGAGGGCTGGTAGAGGATGCAAATTCAGATAAGAAAATAGACTATCAAATTGAATCACAAATCGGAACAGATATGGATCTGGAATTAGGGGGCTGAGATCTACAAACTGTGAAAATCTGAAGGTCCTAGGAATAGGTGAAATTGGAGGCACAAGTCAAACTTGGATGGTATAGAGCGACTTGGGTACAGGTCAAGGTCAACTTGTACCTGCACTATCCAAAAATTTGAGAGCTAAATATCTGACAAAAATTATAACCCTAAATCAGCGTAATTTGATCCTGAAAACCTGTAAATCTTCTCCTGTACAGGCGAAAAGGAGGAAATTTTTTGGTGGGGAGGGGCTTGCCTCGGCCAAGCCCCAGTTTAGGAATTAACCTTGAATTGAAATAAAGGAAATGCTAGCTTATAGCAAAGATTAGATCTAAATAATGGAATATATCATACCATGTAGATGCAATTCTACTTAGTACATGATCAAATATGTTATTGTAATAGCCTTGACTCAACACAAAAACCAAAAGGAAATCATGTAAGACTAAACCTCGTCTATGGATTCAATGTAATTTTACTCAATATGGAATTGAAGAATAAATCTTGAGTGTGTAAATGTAGATCTCCTCCTTAGATGGCTAAACTCCCTTGTCTCCAAAGATGCTAGATCTATAGAAGGAAATAATTTTGGTAGTAATGGAAAGTAGTACTGAGAGGGGAGGGGTGAATCAGTACATCTAAAACTTTTTTTTTCTTGTCGGTAGCCTCTGTTCTATTCTTGAAAATATATTTGATTATGTTTGTCTTCTTCTGCATGAATTCTCTATCTGGTCTTTAGTTTCTCTCCGTGGCTACTATCTTCATTGATCAACTTATTTTTTCAATGGATTGAGCATCTATTTATACAAGTATTTGACCTATCTTTGAATTAACGTATTACAATGTTAACTCTCAGATCCAAGGTTTACAACTTGACCTTGATCTTTAGTTTGCATGTTTAAAAACAGTAAAACTAATTAAAACAATAACAATTACATTGCTTCCTCCCCACATAATGGATTTAAAAGCAAATCAAGAAGTTATAAATACAACTTCAGTGATTTATCTGACGTGGAAAGTCAGATCCACTTTTTGCGGGATGTAACTGACTGTCGATTCTTGGTCGTCGGTTAGAACTTGCAGTCTATTGGCGTTCCTTGACTGAACTGTTCGTCGGGTTCCCTGCATCTGTCGGGTTCCTCTCTTTGTTGTTCCGTCAGGTAGCACTGTTGTTACTCATCGGGTATCTTTTACCTTTTTGTCATCGGATAACACTTAATAGTGTTTGTCAGGTAACCTTGTCATTGGATAGTGTTGTGCCCTGTCTGTCAGTGTAGAGTAAACTTATGGTGCAGATCATGTTCTTCTCTAAGTATACTAATGGAAAAATATAATGCCTTCAATCTCCCCCTTTGACATTAGTATCAAAAACTGATATGTGCATAATACTAAACTCTTTTGGTATGTATACACCATGTTTATATCCTTATCATAATATGACTCCCCCTTACTGTGTGAATCGGTATAGTGTATGTATATGTACATGTATACTATTTATTCTCTGTATATACATTATTTCCCCTTTCTTCCACTATACATATGATTTCCTCCTTTTAACTGAGGTGATGTACATATCAAATTCCCCCTTTCTTTGATACTGATGACAAAAATGTAGAACTTACAATATGCCAAAATTGTGACAAAAATGTGCAACTTACAGTGTGTCAAAAATGTTAGAATGGGTAATTTTGATATCTTCCAGTAGTTTCTCCCATTGTTCTTTCAACTGTTCTTATTCCATCTGTTGCATCTCTAGTCTTATGTGCATATCATAAATGTTTTCTAGGACAGACATTTCAGGGGTGGCAATTAGAGTATTTGCTTGTGTCATATTTTGTTGTAGTAGTGTAAGTGTTGGTAAGAGCTTAACTTGGAGCTCATTAGCCTCATCTTTGTATTTCATCTCTAAAAACTGAATGTCATGTCTTTGTTTCCTAGCCTCTATGATTTGTTCATTGTGCAATTTAAGTGCTTCTTCTATGTTGGATAGATTCTGTGCACTGGACTTAAGATCAACATCTATTTTGCTATCATGTCGGTATACTCCTAAGTGAGTAGATCTAAAGTGCACAATTTCTTTATTAAGGTAACAACTTCTGACATAATTGGAGCAATTGTACTTACCAATTTAGGTAGCTTCACCTTTTTTAGTGCCACTTCCCAGCTGATGTTCTCTGTGATATTGAATTCATACTTTTGTTCAAGTCTCTCTTCCATATCCTTCTCAGCATTGGTATTCTGAGATGTTATTGAATCTGTGAGTATAATCAGTTGATCAAGCATTGGAGCTTTTCGATCAATAACTATGTCTGGTACAATTTGTTGAAGTATATTTCTTGCTACCTCCAGTACCTTGGCCTCTTTTGCCGCTCTCTTCAACTTGTCTTGTATAGATTTTCTTTCACAGAGCTTTGCATATTTTTTCAATGCTATCGGACCCAATGTTCTTGGATCACAAACTGTAATCTCAATAATTTCATCCAGAGTTACTGGATTCTTATTCTTTCCTTTCTTCTTCTTTGAGATTTGAGGGGATGCAAATGTATGAACTACCATAGCTAGTTCATTTGTTCATTCTGAATTGCCTGGTGAAGGTTTTTTTGATGATGCATCTTGTGTATTCTGCTCTGTGGGCACCTGTCGATTATGTGAAGACGTCTCTTCATTAACCTTGGGTGTTTCTGCAAAATGTGCTCCTGATTTCTTTTCTATCTCATCCTTCTTCACCTTTCTTTGAAGGCTTGTCCCATGTTTCCTTTTGAGTTTCTTCTTTATTCTGATCAGTAGATGTATCTTTCTAATCATCAGTTGCATCTTGCTCTGCAGTTGTATTTTTTGTCCCTTTGGCTTCTTCATCACCCTTGTCTTTGGGTGTGTTTGTTTCCTTTTCAGTTGATCCATTATTTCCCTCTAGTATGTTTATTGCCTTCATTAGGACAGGCATGTTACTTTGAGTTGTGGCTTGGGCTTTGTCAGTATTGGTGTCCTGCTCATCAGTTAGTGCCTTGTCAGCAATGACATCCTCATCTTTTTGTATATCTTGTGTAGGGTCTTGCACTTTTGACTGCATGATTGATGTGTCCTACACTTGTTCATCAGCAATGTCAACTGTATTACCATCTGATGTCTGCAGTACTTGATGGCTTTGTTGATCCTTAAGTCTGATAAATATTACATCATCTTTCTTCTTTGGATCATTGTCGGAATCATAGTGAGTGATATCTTGGATATTATCAACCATGCATGTATCTAAGTTAATAGGCTCATCATCACTTTCTTGATTGTCCAGAGAAATATGCTGAGGACTTACATTATCTATCTCCTCCTCTCTGTGAGGTGTGTTTGTGAGAAGTAATTGCTTCTCAACACTTGTTGACTTTGTCGGTAGATCTAGGAGATGTCTCCATTTGGTTTCTATCATTGAATCCAGTTCTATAAACTTGTTCTCTAGTACTTTGTAAGCCCTTATTTTGGCTACAAATTTACTTGAGTGTTTCTTTAGTACTTCTTTTATCTCTTCAACTTTGGATTCAAGAGGCATCAGTCTCACAAGAACTCTTTCTCTTGCTTCTCTCTCTGTCTACAAGGCATATGACCACTATTGGTATACCCTTTTACCTAGCTCTTCAGGTATTTGATTTACAAATTCAGCAGGGGCATATTTTTTCTTGATCATTGATTTTATGACTGCCTCTTGTATTTTATTTTGATCCTCTGGATTCAGTGTATCCCATTGTCTGATCTTTTTATCAGTCATTGTGCCATGATTAGCAATTGATTTGGCAGCTTCATCTACCATTTGGTTTCTAAAGTTCTTCTTTACTACATCTGGTTCATCATCTTTGGTGTCATCCAAGTCAGCCTTTGTCCTAACAAACCTTTTTCTCTTCTTTGGTGGTGTGGTTTTGATAGGTTGTTGTCTTGTTCTTTTTGTTGGTTGCTTCCT